>JAVTVY010030329.1:0-12010 GCA_036873755.1 Hanleya hanleyi | reverse complement strand
CGATTGTTTCCTTTTACACAGGCGATTATGTAAACCTAATTGGTTTAGATGATTTCAGCCAACCCACTCCGATATCACAGAACTTTCCCTGGTGCTCCAAAGTGAAGAAATGTTGAGAGCTGTAACTTAGCGCATTTATAGCTTATGATATTGAGGTTATTTTGAGCCTGTAGCATAATACTCGGAGCAGAGCATCATGAGGAAATCCAAATGAATGGCATTAGGGTGTAACTGGAAACTTCTGTTTTTGTCGTATTTTTTCAAAATTATTGTGTTTTTCTTCGTAAAAGTGCTCAAACTATTTTATCTCAAATAAAATGATTATTTATTAATTTACCAGGAATTCTCAGTGAATTCCGCAAATGAAAAATTGGAAAAATCGGCTCGAAGAAAGGTTCACAAAATGGCCTATTTTTGGAATATGATGTCACTGTGATGTCATCATGGCCGCCATCTTGGATTATGTGGCATTTTCTGGTAGAGCTTGAACCAGTGATACAGTGTGCCAAGCTTCAGCTTCCGAGCCCGACGGATAATAAAAATAACGAAGCTGTTGGAGGATAACTATTCTTTGAATAACAATATTGCCCCTCCGATTCCCTTTTAGGGGCCAGGGGGCATCACATAGCCCAGAGCAACGGGCACCCCTTCTGATATTGTTCTATATACCTCAAGTGATGGTTGTGCCAAGTTTGGTGCTTTGGACCAGCGTGTCACGATCTTCCCAAATATGACCCCAAGCCACCTCACTATTGATCGGGGTAGAGGTGCCGGGCGATGAGTCTACCTAGATGGGACATAGGAGTGGTACTAATAAGTTCACTGATAAGACCACCGTTTGAGCCTTTAGCAACGGCGCCCATGAAGGCAGCAACATACAAGACAACATTTCTGATGTCTTTCACCCTGGCAACGAATTTATCTGAACTGCATGCACTCGAGAGAAAATTCCTGAAATGGACACAGGATTGATCAACGATTTCGTTTCAACCTATTCCGGAGTTCTTGGTGAAGAACGAACGTACACGACTAGGACCTTTCAGACAGCGATATTCCAGCGCTAACGAACGTATAGTAGGACCCGACATGGAAGAAGACAGATTATTGTGCCTTGTCAGAGCAGTCCGCCACCATCTTCTTCGTTTCGATCCGTCAAGAGGCGACAGACGTCTATTGTTCCTGTCTTTAAAGCCGAATGCTACAGACGACATCACCAAGAACATAATAGCAGCCTGGCTAAAGAAGGTCATACAATGGACATATGAACTTGCTATAGATAGTCACCCTCTACTATCTAAGGTGTCATCGCAAGAAATTCGTGCCTTAGCAGTATCATGGCCGCTTAATAAGAACCTAGCAGTCAGTGACATTGTTAACGCATGCGCCTGGAGGTCTAACACGACTTTTACTAGCCACTACTTAAGAAACATGTCAATACGAGCCGACGGAATAGCTACGTTGGGCCCGATAGTCGCGGCTCAACATGTTATACGATAGATGTACAAGGAAGGAGGGGGAGCAGCCAAGTACCGATCGACAAAGAGAATCACTGGTGAGCGACACTCTCGACTTCAAGGCACAGGGACCTCAAGAGCAGCGAGACGGCCTACTAAACATGGGCACCCGTACAGTTTTCCATGACGTTCGGATCTGTCCACCGTATGAGCTGTCTTGCTTATTCCTCTTCACCATCATTAATTGTGCGTCCCTGTAGACGGTGCTGGCTCAAGTGGACCAATTGAATCCCTTGGAATGGGCTCAACGTCAACGCCCCAACACCCAATGGATCGTGAAGAGGGTCAACAATGTCTCGTTTTTCGTCAGCCAGCTGATTGACCTCCCCATCTGCTGAATGTATTCACCCATGCACTAATGGATACCGTACCATGCCGTATACTCTCTATATCTCTATATGCTGGTTGTTAAAGTCAACTCTGTAAACACTTGTAAAGCAAACATGGTGTTTGATATAGAAATATTTCTTCTGTGGAAGACAGACTCAACACCAAATGAAAATTATTGGACAAGAGCAGCCAACAATGTGTCCGATACACGACATACGAGAATTGTAAATATACCCATAGTGGCTCCCCAAGCTTGGGTATGTTATGATGGAGGGGATAACTGAGATATATCCCTAGATTGCCCAAACACGCCCCTGTGCACCTCCAGCCCGACTACGCATGCAGGATGCCAGGCTTTCAGTTGAAACCACCCCACTCTACATCACGATGGCGCACCACCCTGCACAGCACACTTGGGTAAGATACACCCAAAACGCGCCCCTAAAATATCAGAAACTCCCCTTTCTCTACTATTCCACTAGTGTACATGCATGCTTCACCCCCAGGCGGACTCTCCTCAACTAGTACTTCAATATGACACCCACACGACTCATTCGGATCACGGATGGTCCATCTCTACCCCGAAAAGGCCATTCAAGTGCCCTTTTTCCACTGCGCATGCGCGCCATAGCCTTAGGTGATCCCCCACAGTTTCGTAGCAATGGCCCCGGCCTAATTTCATAATACGATAGACTGCCCGTATTCTATTACATCACAATTCTTCTTGTCTTCTTAATAACCTATATATATAATACCATCCTATTCAGCATTATCAACGCTGCAAACGAGCACGTACAGATCGATGGCTGGCTTCATCTATACGGTGATCAGGGTCATGAAGGAAATTTTGTCCTGCCTCAGTTATGCCCCTTGGGTGTGCCTAAAAATCAGGACTCGTTCACAGAGAGGAAATCTGACAATAAACGGGCAGGTTCACCCCTACTTTTTTGCCTTTTTAAGTTGATACCGGGTCAGGGAACGTGAGGAAGAAATTTAATTGAAATCGCTCTTATAGATTTTTCTGGAAATTGAGCCGAATTTGTCCATTTTTCGACATTTTAAGGGGTTTTCTATGAAAAATAAAGCAAGCTTGGAGGGGAATGTTCGAGGTTCATTTTTCTGTATTAACATAGCAGTGCTGTGTCTTATTTAGTCAGTATTCGTGTCGGTTTGTACAGAAAATGGATCATTAAGGTACAAAAATGCAAACAGTGTCAGGTATGCCAAACAGAGTTATGCCCCTTCGATGTTTAACTTTCATAACTGCTGGTATTTGAAAGCCCACACAGGTGGGAGTGTCAAACTAATGCGTACAAGTCAATGGCCATATTTAGCGGTTTTAAATTTTGATCCCTCAGACTAATACGACTTGAAATTTAAAAAAAATCTAATCATGTTCTTGTTCAATTCCCCAGGTTCCGAAATAATAAAGAAAGTGTCGTGTCCTATTATCAAGTAATGGCAGCATTAGATCTGCTCTGTTACAAGTAGGTACCCCCGCCGCTCACCCTCCCTTCTTTTCTCCGTCGTGATATAGCTGAAAAAATGTTGAAAGCGACGTTAAACCCTATTCACTCACTCACTCCCTATTTATTATATATTCTGGAATAATAATTACTAGAATAGGCATTACCCATCTTCATTTTAGCCAGCATTACCAGGTGTATACTACATAGTGTTTTATTCCTTTATTTCCTACGGCCTATTATTGTAAATATTTGTATTTTGTAGTAATGCGTACAATTCACCAATACAAAATTTACTCAATGTGGCGTCATCTTATCACTGTTACAGATTCTGTTGCATGATCGTCCGACAGGGGCGGTATTCTGTCCTCCCCGTCACAGTTGCCTGGCCTGTGGAATATTGGATGGCAGATGTCTATACGTATATATTTTCAGTAAATTATAACATAATTTTCCCTCAATTCTCTCTCTCTCTCTCTCTCTCTCTCTCTCTCCTCCTCCTTGACTCAAATAAAGTCATTTCTATTGATGTCAAGCCGAACACAACTCGATTTACTACAGTTTTTAATTTCCTACCATAACTCTGGTCTTTATATGACACAGAAATTACTCTTTTTCTTTGTCATACAGATCGCATCTTCATTTTATCAAGCGAATTTCTACGTTCTCACTTCGAACTTCCCTTGATATCTGGTCCGCTTCAATGTTCAAAGAACTTATAAATAGACACGAGATGTCACTGACCTCGAAAACATTTGAAATTCGAAATCGGTAAAAGAAGAGCGTTATTGATTGGCTGACCTATATAGGCTAATACAGACACCTATTAGGAGGATCGAATGACCCCGCTAATTGAGGATGATGTCACTCTACTCACAATCGACGTGCACGTTCTGATTTGTTCGTCTCTGATTCGTAGGTGAAATCTACAATTCTGATTTTGGACACTGAAGGAGTCAGATAAATCAAGGCAGGTTCGAAGTGGAAACGTAGAAATTGGCTGGATACAATGAAGATGACAGATCGGGGTTATGGTAGAAAACTAAAAACTGTAGTTATTATGAGGACTAAAATCTTAATGCAGAATACATCATGCAGTAATTCAGCTTTCAAGGTGTTCCAGTATTCCAAACAGGCTTCAAACGTTCGAAAAAATAAGTATTCACTCTACGGGTTGGTCAAAAGAAACCATGAAGAATTTATTTCTTCATACGAAAAATCTGCTTGAAAATCAGCGGTCAGAAAAGACGTCTGAAAATAGATGTTGGTGCGCACTGCAGGAGATCCACGCTTGTGGTGATCAGGTACAGACGAGGCGCCAGTTCCGACCCACCAAAGAGAAATTTGCATTTGTTTCAGAAGGAAATGGTTTGATTGGCATATTTGATTCTCAAATCGTAAACCTGCTTTAATTAAATGCCTAATCTCCATTAGAAAGAACAATACAAACCGTAAAAACGGAAGTTAAAACCAAAAGTTATCTCCCCTAGAGGAGAGTTGTCCGCCCCTAGGGGAGCTCTCCCATTCATCCCAGTGGAGTTACTATAAAAGGCTCTGCTCATATCATTCCTATCCTCTTTCTCCTGTTTGTACTCGACCAGTGCACATCAAGGAAGTGTTAATTCAATACAGCCTGTGTTGTTGTTGTAACCGCCGGTTTATATCCTTTATCAAGATTGTCTTGTGTTTTTCTTTTCGGAAATTCTTCTTACATTAGTTATGTCTGAGGTTTCTGTTCCGAATTCTAATTCTTGTCGTACGTGTGAGCAAGTTGTCCCGTTTGGACTCCCACACGGTTTGTTTTACTGGTAAAGATTTGTGTGTATCGCAAAGCCACGTGTGCGTGTGTCATCGGATTCGTCTGCCTGGACGAATTATGCCCAGGTCCGACGTGCTCATTTATTGCGTGCCTCTGACGATCTCGCTCTATCGGAGCGATAGTCGGTTTTTGGGAATTTACGCTTGTGTATGACTTGAAATCCATCAAGGATTTCGGCGGTGTCGGTTTAGAATTTGTACACTTAGATTCAAAGTCCGGTTTCTTCGACGTCTGTAAATATTTCCTCCCAGTGGTCCTGTTCCTACAGGAGATAATATTCAATTTCTAGACAGTCTGACCTCCACCGCTATTCCTTTATCTCGAGTCCCTGTAAAACCGGTTCCATTGTTCAGGCCAACAAAGGCCTCCACATCCAGGTCGGTTTTCCTGAGCGGTCCATTGTCTCCTTCGGACAAAAGAATGCTACCTCGCTGTATGTTATCTCGCCTATGTCATTTTTGGTCAATGGTTCTGTTGCGATTAAATAATTAATATTTCTGGGATAGTTTTGTCTGACATTTCTATCTCGGGTGTTTCTAAATTTTGTCGGGACAAATTTTGGACTCGCTTAGACCTTACACGGTTTGTTTTACCGTCAGCCACGTGTTTAGTGTCTTCGGACGTACGTCGCCAAAAATAAATTGCTCTTGTCGGAGATTTAAAAATTTTAGTCATGATTTTTCTATTTCTTGAAATGAT
The DNA here is from genome assembly GCA_036873755.1 of Hanleya hanleyi. NCBI lineage: Eukaryota > Metazoa > Mollusca > Polyplacophora > Lepidopleurida > Hanleyidae > Hanleya > Hanleya hanleyi. The sequence goes on along the minus strand of JAVTVY010030329.1, from coordinate 6,182 downwards.
CGTCCGACGATGTTTTCTAAAAGTTAATATGAAATTCTCATGCTTAACTAATAACACAGTCCTGCATGATGGTAGACAGTGTGTATTCAATATCGCGTCTCCACACAAACAATGAGTTTCGGCCCGCTGTGTTTGATGTGGGCTTTTGCTGGCTCTCGCCAGCCCGTTTTGTTTTCGGTCAGTATGTGAGCCTATTGTGATCTGTACGATAAACGAACAGGTTTTTGTTTCATTGATTCACGATTTTATGCATTGAATTGTGTATAAATCTTTGCTAGTATCGTCTGACGCGGGAGGTTCGTTTTTCCCCGCCGGGGAGATCCGATTCTTTATAAGCAGTCCGTCAATTTTCCATGTTGTTGTTGTATTTTCTGTTCGGACTTGCAGTTTTGGTAGTTTCGTTTTCATGCATTCAGTTCTTTGATCCTACCAAAATGTAATCTCTTGTTATATCAAGTATTATTATGTTTATTTTGATATCCTGTGATCAAGAGAGAACTTACAGAGGTTTTTATCTACCTTTTATGCTTACGTTGTCTTGCGTTTGTGTTACGTAACCACAACTCAAGCCTATTCACTACGACGCTTTGTTACATTTTAATGAGCTTCTTTACTACTCTCTTTGTGTAATTAAGGGTGTTGAACAACAAAAGAGATCACGTGTTTGTTTATCGCGAGTGAGTAAACCCTATTCACTCACTCACCCTTGTTTATTGTGAAAGTGTGCTATTCTTTGAAACACAAATTTCTGTTATTTTACATTGTGAGTTGTTTATGTTTCACACCTAGTTGGTCCCATCTGTATACTGAATTACGCTTATAATTCAGATTGAGTTGAGCATTAATTTTATTTCTTCTCTCTGAGAAAATTTAGAATTATTAGCGTGACTGTGAGTGTATTTCTCCGGGAAATCTGTAGAAATACTCTCGTTCGACGACATGTGGAGTGTTTATTGATCTTCTCCTAGTCTGTTGGCCGGGCAAGGATCAAGCCTGAAGTTTTCTCGGTCTTCTGCCTGGGACAGCATTAGTCTATTTCATCGAGCGGTCTTCTTGTATGTTGAGCCCTGCGCAAGGATGACACGCAAATTCGTGAAGTCTTCTATGGTTTTTCTACCAAGTATGATTACCGGTACAGTCTACAAGAACAACAGACGGCTCTTTAGCAATGTTCTTTACCGTTTTCTTCTTCTCGACAGCTTGTTCGTGCTAGGTCATTTCAAATTCTGAATTTTTAATAACCTTAATTTATCTGCCGGCGAGAGACTTTAAATGTATTTCCTCTCTTCGGGAATTTTAAATTCTTTGAGGATCTTTTTAGTTTACGTGGAAATCTCTTTGTTCTGGATGTCGGTGGTGTTACTACTTTTGGTTATAAATAGTAACATTGTTTATGAATGTTTAATATTCTCTCCATATAAAACTCCAGTACTGATTTTCATGCACAGGAGCCAAATTACATCGGGAGATGTCATAATGTAATCATGTTCACTGACACAGTAATCATGTTCACTGACACAAAGATCCATAATGCCATTTAGCTCATTGAGGTTACGTTTGTGTTTAACGCTAGGAACATTTAATGTGTTCATCTCTACTGCGTTTCTAATTTAAAAAATTATTACAATCGAGTTCGGGGTTACTGTTTGCAACGCCTTTCTCGTTTCGCACCTCAACGACGTTCCATTACGTCGTTTCGTTGTCCTCGTACACCTGTACGTCGTTTCTCGCCGTTACGTCGTTTTTCTCGTACTTTTATAAGGTTGTATCCTGCTCCATTATGAGCATGTATATACATTATGTTGATGCAAATGGGGAAATCACTACGTCGTTTATCACACACAACGTTTCTCTCATTTTTCACGATTACGTCCTTCTGTTACACCTTGACGACGTTTCATTACGCCGTCATGTGTTTCTCATACACTTGTGCGTCGTTCGCGTACATCTGTTAGACGTTCCGGTACGCCATAACGCCGTTCTTTACGTCATTTCTTCGTTTGCGAGATGCATATTTTATATCTATTCATCCTCGTTTTTCGGCACTTCCTTCGATTCTCCATCGTCGGTCGTCGGTGGGAGTGGAAGTCCTTCCGTTTGGCGTCAACCTTCCCCTTGTATCAATTCCTCTCGGGTTTTCACATCGAGGTTTACTTAGGTTCGTCGTTACACTACGAAGAGAGTTGTGTTCAAGCCATTTTGATTCCAGAAATTGTGTTGGAATCAACAGTAATTGGTCTTGAATTCAGCACAGCTTTTGTGTTGATTTATGTTTAACACAGAACCATGTTGATTTCAACACACAAACATTTTGTGTTGAAATCCATTTTACCACAGGATTGTGCTTAAACAACACAATGTTTTTCGCGGTGTACTTGGGGGACAGTTTTTCGACTTTCTCCTTCAAGTACTTCGTTCCCGTATAGACCGTTACACCAGTTTGTTAGACTTTGACATTATGGTTCTGTCATCAACTTTAGGGCTTTTCATTTCTATGCTGGACCTTACTCACTATGTTCGTTTTTCGGGTTCGGTCGCTGCAGTGGATTTATTTGTCCTGGTGCCGAGAATGTGATGCCCTTCCCGACTTTGTCTCTTTGTTTCCCTGTATTTGACTTCTTCCTTCACCTTTATCGTTATATGAAGTTCAACTCGGCACCCTTTAAGGGTTCCGGTCTGCTTGGGCTAGGGTTTTTACTTTTTCTACCGGCATCGTCATTAGTCTAAACGACAATATCTCTGCGCTCTTTCGGCTTTCACTTACAGTCTCGCCGTACTCGCCAGCTGTTACCGAATTGGGATATTCGTGTGGTTCTGTATGCTCGGTTTCGTCCGCCTTTTGAACCTTTACAGTCCGCCTCTCTTTAAGCTGTTTCCTACAAGTCTGCTTTGCTGGCGGCTTTTGCTTTGGCGTCTAGTGTGTCTGAACTTCATGCTCTTGAGAGATCATCTATGACCTGGACGGCGGATTGGTCTCGCATTTCCTTTCGACCCATTCCTGAGTTCATCGCCAAAAATGAGTCTGTTCGCTTAGGTCCGTGCGCTCAACGTTCGTACTCCATCCCTGCGTTGTCAGACTTCGTGCATGGCCTCGAAGACGACCTTTCTGTTATGCCCTATTCGAGCCATTCGCCACTATCTTCCTCGTATCGATTCCGCTCGCGGCTCTCGTCGTCTGTTATTTCTGTCCCTTCGCCCGTCCGCAATGCGTGACATTACTAAGAATACCATTGCCGCGTGGTTGAAGAAGACCTTTAAGTGGTCTTATCTATTGGCCATTGACGCTCCCCCACTACTGTCTACTGCTTCTTCTCATGAGATTCGTGCCATCGCTACGTCATGGCCTTTATGGAAGAACTTGTCCCTCCATGACATTGTCCAGTCTTGTGCCTGGACGGCAAACTCCACGTTCACCAATTTCTATCTGAGAGATATGTCAGTGCAATCAGATAGAGTGACCACGCTTGGGCCGCTGATGGCTGCCCAGCTCGTGGTCAAGTAATTTCAAAAAGAGGGGGGGGGGGGCATTTTTCATCATCGCAGCAAACCAGCCAGTTTGCTGTATCATCTCCCAATCATAACATATGTCCACATATTACATGATCACCTAAGAAGTTAGAAATAAGTCAGCTGGCCAGCCATGGACTCTCAAGTCATCAGTCAAGGCCTGACACTATGGTGAGTTTTAATCTTTCCCTTAACTGCAGATTTGCTTGTGTCATTTCAGGTTGAAACTGACTTCCTTCTAGTTGATCTCAGCTGGGTCACCTACGCTCAACTCCCAAGACAAAGAACTGACACTTTGTGCCTGCAAGACCTGTTCAAGTTTCAAGGTCCAAGTATGGAGAGTTGACGTAAGGCGGCATTGTGGACTGAGAGTGGTGTCGCTTGGCGCCCTCTAAGCTTCGGGCAGTGCTCTCCCCATTCTTAAGGTCCTTGCCAAGTATCTCCCTGTATGCACGGGCTTGTAGGCTATCGCCCCCCCAGGACATACAGTGCCTACCAAGAAGACCTTCTTGTAGCCTCAGGGGCCCGGGGTATCCTTCAGCTTGGTAGAATTGTGTACCACACCACGATCACAGCTACATGGAGGAAGACACTCAAAAGATAAGTATCTTCTATTACTACTCCATAATTACCCACTGCATTACCGACCAGGGTTCTTTTGTTGAGATTTATTGTCATGCCTGTGATCATTTTAGATAGAGGCTGAGATGGCCGAGTGGTCTGGGCCGTTTGCTGTTACTGCTGGCGATTTGGTATCGAACTCTGAGGACGCGGGTTCGTGTCTCGCACAGGCTGACCTTTTTCCAGCACTAGTAATTGTACCTTACTGAGAGGCTGTTATCTTAAAAATAATTGGATATAAATGTTATCTACTCAGTAGTAATAGGTCAGTTTGCCAGCCGCCATCTCTCAAGTCATCATTTTAGGCCTGACACAATTCTGACTTTTAATCTTTGACTTTACTGCAGTTTTGCTTGTGTCATTTCAGGTTGAAACTGACTTTCTTCTAGATGATCTCAGCTGGGTCACCTACGCTCAACTCACAAGACAAAGAACTGACACTTTGTGAGTACTAATGTTTCTGTTTCAGGTTGCTAGTGTCAGCAACAGACAATAAAGTACAGAGAGTTGACGATTGCGTAGAGTTGACTCAGGGAGCAAACGCAGTCAACTGCAACGCATCCTACAAGACCTGTTCAAGTTTCAAGGTCCAAGTATGGAGTGTTGACGTAAGGCGGCTTGCGGACTGAGAGTGGTGTGGCTTGGCGCCCTCTAAGCTTCGGGCAGTGCTCTCCCCGTTCTTAAGGTCCAGCCAAGTATCTCCCTGTATGCACGGGCTTGCTGGCTATTGCCCCCCCCCCCCCCAGGACATACAGTGCCTACCAAGAAGACCTTCTAGTAGCCTAAGGGGCCCGGGGTATCCTTCAGCTTGGTAGAGTTTGCGTACCACACCACGAGCACAGCTACATGGATGGAGACACTCAAGATAAGTACAACTGTATCAACTCCATGAATTACCCTTTTACGTCTCTGACCAGGGTTCCACTTGTTGAGTATTAATGTCTCATGTTTATGCCCATGTCTGTGTCATCCCAGCGGTTACTTAGCCTGTTATTGGAGCTACAACAAGGCTGAGGTTCCCATCTCCATATGTTGGTACTGAGGCATTAATTAAAGCAGGTTTACGATTTGGGAATCAAATATTAAACATTTATAAACAATGTTTCTATTTGTTACCAAATCAAACCTGCTTTAATTTAATTGTCCCTCCCTTCCTTTCTCTCACTCCACGGCCTTGCTCACTACAGGTCTCGGTTTGTTACAATGAGAAAGAGGATAGGAATGATATGAGCAGAGCCTTTTATAGTAACTCCACTGGGATGAATGGGAGAGCTCCCCTAGGGGCGGACAACTCTCCTCTAGGGGAGATAACTTTTGGTTTTAACTTCCGTTTTTACGGTTTGTATTGTGCTTCCTAATGGAGATTAGGCATTAATTAAAGCAGGTTTGATTTGGTAACAAATAGAAACATTGTTTATAAATGTTTAATATTTCCAACTGGAGGACTCCATGTACATGTATCTACCCTAGATCTACTATCTTCAAAATGGAAATTGGTACACACATTCGAGAAACTCCACCCAAGAGCTACTGTTGTTTTTCCATTTGAACAGGGCCCGAAATGTGAGTTGTTTGTGTTTTTATGTTTGTAGATAATGAGATAACAGCAGGAGAGGCAGCTGCCATGGTTGAGGTGACTTACACTGACCAGAAACCACCAGTACTGTCTATTCCAGATGCCATCCAGAAAAAGTCCTTCTTCCCAAAACAGGCAGATGATCTTGTCGTGGGAGATGCAGAAAGTATGTGATCTTTGGAAAGTTTGAACATCACTGTTTCATCTGATCTGTTTTTATCATCAATTTGGGGTAATAATTATATTATATTTAGACCATCATGTAATTGGAATGAAATTTACATATTTTCATTACTATGGATTCTCAGTGAGGCAGTACAATATAGTTTGCTATATTTTCAGAGGCCATAGCCAGCTCTGCTCAGTCTCTGTCAGGGTCTGTCAGTCTAGGTACACAGTATCATTTCCAGATGGAGACACAGGTAATTCTACTACTGAAGCATTATCAGCACCCTAAATGCATACCTCTTCTAATTAC
>JAVTVY010030328.1:110000-125117 GCA_036873755.1 Hanleya hanleyi | reverse complement strand
TCCGAGATTTTTTCTCCTCGGTCACCTCTACCGTCAACACACGAATCCCATTCGCATACGACTTACCTCTGTATCTCTGATCCTCAATTTTGAGAACTGTTCCATATTTACCACAAAACTGTTCAAACTTAGAATTCCGAACAGGATATGGGGCCCAAAAGAATTTAATGGTAACCACAGATTTGTGAAATGGGGCCACCGTACAAGCACAATCACGATTTCCCACATTAAACACAGGTAAACGCAGTACAGCATCTGCAGCTGCAACGGTAGTAAACGTCGCGTACCAAGTACGGGACCCTTTCAACGAGCCAATAGCCAAAATGTACTCTTCAGTAACACCGACACTCTCAAACTTTTCCACAAAAGCCGGGACTAAAATGTCCGCTGACTGAGTAAAGCCGTCCAAGGACAGCCTTACCGTACACCGCAAGCGATCAGGATCATAATCAGAAGACATACTCACAGTCCAGGGGCAGGCGTGGGTCAATAATCCAAAGAATCAGTCCAAAACGAAGTCCGTGGGCAGGCGTTGGTCGGTATCCGAGTCGAAGTCCGTGGGCAAAGCGTAGGTCGATATCCAGGTAAATCCAATGAAATCACAAATCACAATTCACAAATCAGCAAGGAAAACGCAAAAATGGAAAACACTCACGGTACGGCCCAGATACTACATTCTGATCTTAGCCAAAAGGCCGAGAAGCGATGCCGGTCAGCGCCCCCGGTGCCAAATATCAATCGTCAGTTTTCTACATGCGTGCCGGTCGATCCATGGCCGCCATCATCCTCTATCTATCCCTATTTTGCCCCGTTGGTAAACAATCTCTCATTCCCACCTAACCCACACGTCAGTCCTTCCACCGACATTCTGCTTTCGAAAGCGCCAAAACTTTTCCATTTACTCGCCCTTTTATCCACATCCAAATTTCCACAAATCAAGGCGCGCTCGCTGCACGTGCAATGCATGCGAGTGTTATGTATTCCAGTCAATACATCAGCCCACGCGACACTTACGTGCAGCAGACGTATGGCACATGCCAACGCGCAAGAGTGACCCGCCCCTTGACCGTGCAGGCAGACTGACTAGCTCATCGTAAACCGGAGAAATAAGTTTCAAAGCATTTATCTTTTCACAAACCTGCCTATAGTGGGCGCTGACACCTAGGAAACACGAATATGACATCGCTTTTTCCCCTAGACCGCTCCTTCATCGAACCGAAAATGTTAGTACGTTGAAATAGGTACATAAAAGGGTCGCTGTAGTCGACACAAAGGTTTGCTTGGAGAAAGTCGAGGCGGGAAACTGACCGCCCGGAGGTAGCGCTTCTCACAACCTCTTTCTTCCGCTGAAAAAGTGTGAAAAAATAACAAGAGTCGTTGTAGGTGAAGCAAAATTGGTTCTATTCTTGAATTTAACTTAGGAAGTGTGGGCCAATCTCGGAAGTACGGCAATACCGAGCCGACCCGTGGCGAGGATGGAGCAAGCTCCAGGTCTCTCGCCTCCGTCCAAAAATCAGTTTAATATCGAAGTGCCCAAATAGGACACGTATCAGATATTAAGCTGATAAGAACAGATACGATTTACGATTTTAAATAATGTTTATTCATCAGACTGACGATACATAGTTCACAAAATGAAATGTGGACTAAATCCATCTAAATGGCTTAAGGCTCACAAATGTATAATTTAATGAAATTAGATAAAAAGAAATACAGATTTTTAGAAGGCCATAAGGTTAAAATTTAATGACTAGAATAATTATGTATAAGGCCTTCTAAGATGTTTATATTTACATATATTTATTATTTAACTTAATTTATCCAGAAAAATGTATATATATATATATGACATGCATATATTAATTGATCAAAGAACAAATGTATAATAGTGAACAACATAGTTCGCACAATCGAAAGCTGTGCAGGAGTCCCAGATGGTAACCCCTTGGGATGGCAGCCCGACCTATCCTCAGCAAGCTGAGTGTCGACCGGGCTGCTTGAAATCTCCCGCACAGCCTTCCGTATATAAATATAAAGAAATACCTTCTACCAATGGTATATACATATTCACAAAGGTGAGCTCATTAAATCCCAGAGGGAAAAAAAGCCCACCTTTTCAAAGACAAACACCAAATAAATATATATACTACATTGTAGTTATTATAATTAGGCCAACCCTCTGTCCAAAATATGATATTCTGGACAAAAGGCAGCTTTAATATAAAACAATAATATTTTCGGAAAGGGAGAGAACCAAGACGGCCAGACAGGTCTCGGAGAGGAAGAACACACCGCTAAGTATAACCCCACAAGCCGCGAAGGCCAAACAATGCACAGCATAATGCAGTACACGGCTTGACCAACGCAGCCGGTGAGAACAATAGCAAGTGCACCCAACGACCCCCCAAAACCGGTCCGGCGAGTCCAGGCCCTCACCTTTCCACCAAACAAACAATAGGCATTAAATTTTGCCGAACTGTGAAATGAACAGGTCGACTTGACCTACTAAGAATAACAAAATTTTAACGTGGGATAGACTATCCCCATGTTATAACCCCTATGCCGAATCCGTAAGATTTGACACAGGAACTAAAACAGGCAAAAAGCCGTACATGTTCATGTTATACCATGCACACTATACATGTACATGCCACACCATGCACAATGCAGGAAAAATGCGATAAGCATATCAGTCAAATAAAAATGCGACTTTGTCGTTTTCTGTTTTACAAAATATATCAGATGAACACCAGAATTTTGTAAAGTAATCTGATGTAAATCTAAAATAATCTGCCAGAATTCTAGAACGAATTCTGGCAAGAAATTTTACAATAATTGTTGCTGGGATAGCAGGTTTGTTTTCGAATTTAGACTCGTTACGTGCTAGCCAAATGCACATACGAGCTTCAAATATTAAAATCAATGCAATTTCAAAATGGATTTTTGAAGTAAATTTCGGTAAAAGACCAAAACGAATGATTCTACTATCCCGTTTTAGACGAATGCCACTCAGATCAGAAACCCAGCCGAAAACCAGGTTCCAGATTAAGCGAACATTCGGGCAAAACACAAATAAATGCTCCGTGGTCTCAATGCCATTACAGAAATGGCACTGAAGCCGACGGGAAACATGTCGATTGTATAATAAATAGTTAACCGGGATGATATCATGACTGAGTCGCCATGAAACATCCCGAACAGACGGATCGATACATGTATTCAAGATATTCCTCCACACCATTTTAAAATCAAGTGTGGGGAATATCCGAATAACCCGAGGTTGTTGACATATCGGTGAAATGAGAAGAAAGTAGAATTTTTTGGACGAAGAGGGTTGAAACCAATCAAAATTTGGGTAGAGGGCCGAAAATCGCCGAAAGGTGTCCATTAAATTCGAATAAAATGACGGAACAGCATCCGAATGTGGAAAACTGTTGTCAACAAACTGGGGTTGCACCGACCTTAAGGACAAACCAACCCAGTAACGGGCAAAATAAGTCCATTTCGCCTCGGAACCATTTACAAGTTTCCATATGTGCATTAAACGTAATGCATCTAGTTTCGAGGCGAGATGAGCAACCGAAAGTCCCCCTTCGGAAAACCCGGCGTACACAAAATGTCGAGCAATAGGCTCGAAGGCAGAAGTTTTCCATAAGAAGGAAAACATAAGTTTCTGGAACTTCCGTTGTAAATTGTCCGGAAGATCCAGAACACTGCCGACGTAAAGTAATTTACTCAAGGCAACAGCCTTGAGCAAAACACTTTTACCAAAAAGGGACAGACCCCGAGTCTTCCAAGATTCCAAGACCTTGGAAAACTTTTGGAGAATCGGGTCCCATGTGTTGGACATTAGATTTTGACCAAAGAATACCCCGAGGATTTTCGCACCGTCCACCCAGGAAATCCCGAATGGATGGTCCGATCGGGTCTTCCATTTGCCGAGGAGCACTCCTTTGGTTTTAAATATGTTTAACTTCGAACCGGAGGCCCCCGCAAAAAGATTGCTCCAATATATCACTCTCCGTATGGAACGCTCAGTACAGCAAATAGCTGTACTGTCGTCCGCATACAGAGATATTTTTACCACTTTGGAGGAGCCAGGCAGCTTGACTCCCTCTATGTCTGGATCCTTCCGGATCTGAATCGCGAAAGGCTCCAGACACAGAACATACAAAAGGGGAGACAAACTACAACCCTGACGAACACTCCTAGTAACCGGAAATGATTCCGTAACGAAACCATTAACGATTACGGAACTAGAAATGCCTGTATATAACAGGCGAACCCATTGAATAAAAGAAGGACCAAAACCATATGCTCGTAAGGCACGAAACATAAAGTCATGGCTCACTCGATCAAAAGCTTTCTCTTGATCGAGTGAAACAAAGGCACAAGGTAAATTTTTTTGCTCAACATAATCCGAAATACAACGCAATAAATGTACATTGTCCAGTATCGAACGACCAGGCACACTGCATGTCTGATCGTCCACGATAATACTGGACAAGACGCATTGCAAACGGTTAGTGAGAACTTTTGATATAATTTTATAGTCCACATTTAATAGAGAAATGGGACGCCAAAATTTCAAATTATCCGACTGGGAGGGATCCTTGCAGATCAGAGAGATGTAACCCAACCTCTGTGAATCCGACAAGGAGCCCTCCCCGAAGGCCAAGTTGCTGACAGAAACAAGAATATCTGCCAGCTCCTCAAAGAAATGGAGGTAAAATTCCTTCGACAGGCCATCGTTACCCGGTGACCTGTCGGAGTTCATTCCCTTGAGGGCATCATAGATCTCCTGTCTCGTGATGGGACCCTCACACGCAAGGCGATCAGGCTCATCCAAGACAGGAACATCTTTCAAAAATAAATTAGCAAGGTCATCGTCGATGGGTTCAGAAGATAACAAATTAATGTAAAAATTCCGACACTCATCGACGATACTTTCATGCGTCACCGCAGGTCCATCCGGAGTCTGAAGCTCCGTTAACAATTTCTTTTTTGAATTAGAATATTCCTTTTGAAAGAAAAATTTGGATGGTTTCTCCTGATTATCTAAAATTTTGGCTTTAGATCTAATTTTCGCCCCATGATAATTCTTTAAATGTATGTCTTTTAATTGTTTCCTAAGTTCTAAAATTTGATCTAAATATTCACCAGGATTTTCCCTATTGGCCCTATGTAATTCCCTATAATGTTGATATAAACGATCAATAATTTCGTTTCGTTTTTTTGCCTGAACTTTCCCAAATTTAACTGCTAAAACCCTAATTTCACTTTTTAATTTATCCCACCAATCCAAGGAAATTCCATTTGGACGTAGAGTCTTATGATGAGAAATGAGGACCTGCACTGCCTCATGAAATATAACATCCTTTAATAAAAGGGAATTAAACTTCCAGAACCCCGGCCCCACCCCCACGTCACCACCAGACGACTCCAAATTTAGAGTCGCATGGTCATGGTTGGAAAAGGTGGAAGCCAGGATCCTGGAGGAAATACATTTCGAAATAATCGATGACGAAACATAAAAGCGATCCAAACGACAAGCCACATTGTGCGCATACCAAGTGTACTGGCGTTTAGAAGGATATAGGCGGCGAAAAACTTCGACAAGGTCGAAGTCTTTAGCAAAGGATCTCAAAATTTCCGCCCCAGCAGACCCCGAATTTCGATCCCCACCCAATTTATCCAGCGCTATATCCTCCACGCAATTAAAATCCCCCCCAAGTACAATGGGTTTACTGCACACAAGGTACGGTACCAAGAAATCGAAGAAAAGTCTTCGATCCTTGGCATCGTTTGGGGCATAAACACATATAAGGCGTATTGGATTATTATTAATTTCAGCATCTAGAAATAAAAAGCGACCATCATGGTCATATTTGAAATTTTTAAATTTTGCCCCTAATCCCAAAGAAACCAGAATACCCACCCCCCTACTATTCTTTTCGCCGAAACTCCAATATGCCTTACAAGGCCAAACTTTACAAAACCTCTCCTCCCATAGTTTGGCCTCAACAATATTTGTAACATAAACTTCTTGTAAAAATAAGATATCGACCTTATTTCTAACGGACCACGACATGAGGAGGTCACGCCTTACCTCATCCCGTAGCCCGTTACAATTTACAGTAGCGATACAATACATTTACAAGAATATAATGCACAACGGAATTGCCCATAAAGGGGAAAAGCCCCACAAAGGGGGGGAAGCCCCATAAAGGGGTGAGACCCGCAAGGGGTTATATTACTTATGTCTGTATGCATGTGTGTGCAAGTGTATTGGGGGGTGATCAAAATTCGTTTGTCCGTGGCCATGTCCAATTCGTCATTCACACATCACATTTATAGATACAGTTACCTAGGTCACGTCGTCAGTTCCCAGAGAAAGGTTGCCTGGAGAGACGTCGATTCCAAGCTCTGACAGGATCATGCCCGAGGCATCACTAGTTTCTCCCTCTGAAGAAAGTCTCCCTCTCTGCCGGTTCCTCCACTTGGCCTTCTTCCTGGTCTTTTTAAATCCTCGTTCGGAACCACTGGATGCGTCGGCGAATTCTTCATCCGAAACACTTCTCTCCTCCTCCACATCCGACAGCGCCCGGTCTCGCTTGAGTCGAACCGACTCGTCCATCGGTTCGACAACCTCCACTGGGGTTGCGGGCACTATATGTAACTGTGCCTTACATACTACTCCGCCCCCTTCCTTTGTAACTGCGGGGACGGAGTTCGGTGGAAGATGGGCATCGATGTTAGTCGCCTCTTCCCCCTCCACTAAGGAATTCTTCTCCACCGGTGCCACCTCTTTTGGTGAAGTCTCCTCCACACCGTCGTCCTTTTCCTCAGGGACCTTTTCCTTCGTAGGCCTCTCGTCCTCTACAACATGACTTGGCGTCATGGGGCGTGGGCCATTCCGAACCATATTTGCATACGTCGGCCTGTTAATAGTACAGTCTTCCGACAAGTGCCCATATGAGAAACACCTTCTGCATCTCGGTGTGCAGCACTGATTAGCTACGTGTCCTTTTTGACGACATGTCAGGCACGTGGGAGGGGCCCCGCGGACTGTCACCAGCGCTTTCGTATTAAAAATCTTCAGTTCCAGCGGGATCTTGTCCCTATCCTGGGGAGCACACGCTAGCGACACGTGCGTCACACCAGTCTCGACCTTTGGGTGACCCGGCACACCAGTTTCGTCCACTATGGCGGACGGAACGCCATACGGCCGCAAAGCCCTGTCTATCGCCCATTTTGTGACATAGGGCGGTAGGCGAAATATACGCAGCTCGACCACAGACTTCGAATACACCGAGAACTTTAGAACAGTTCCGTTCCTTGTCCTTGTGGAACCAGCTCCCAGCAAAAGTTCGGCACTCTTCACCTCATAGAACGTCACTAGCCACTGACCTGGTCGCTCTCCTGGCGAAATTCGGCGAATTCCTGGCGACGGCACAATCTCTGTAATAGGCCGGATCAGTCCTTCCCGTGGAATGCGTCCTTTGAAATTCACGACGACAGTCCTGCGGATGACGTGCTCGTTCACTGAGCGCTGGTAAATCACGTCATCCGTCAGGCAGCTGTCGTCACCATCATCTCCGTAATCCATCGTAGAAAGGCACAAAATAAGGAAAACACAACAAAATCTGCAGCACTGCTGGAAAATCAGGAAAAATCTCACCAAAACGTAATCCAATAGTCCATATCCGTAGCCATAGTCCAGTTCCGTTCCAGGTCGTTGTCCAAGGGTAATCCAATTAATCTCCGCACAGATGCTACACTTTGAATCGCAGCCAAAAGGCCGAGAAGCGATGCCGGTCAGCGCCCCCGGTGCCAAATATCAATCGTCAGTTTTCTACATGCGTGCCGGTCGATCCATGGCCGCCATCATCCTCTATCTATCCCTATTTTGCCCCGTTGGTAAACAATCTCTCATTCCTACCTCAAACCCTATATAACCCGGGCTGCACAGCGTCCGCCGCATCCTTCCAACACCAAGGACGGAGAAAAAGTTCACATTCTCATTTCCACTCAATGGACACTCCTCGGTTTTCTCCTCCTCAAATATTCATCCAAACGCTCTTTTTCTCTCGCTCGTTCGCGCACGACGCGGCTTTACACGCACATGCGCATCAACGTATGCATTACGTATGTTCAGTAGCTGGCTGATCTCCCCTTTGACCGTGCACGCAATTCCCAGGGGTTACTAGATATAGGCTCCAATTTTTTAAATGCACTTTTCTTTTTGAAAACTACTTTTTCTTGACTAGCGGCAGCTGGGAAACACGATTCTGAACTCCGTTTGCTTCCTAGACCGCTCCTTCATCGATCCGAAAATGTTAGTACGTTGACATAGGTACATAAAACGGTCGCTGTAGAGCAGACAAAGGCTTGGATGGAGAAAGTCGAGCGCGGGAATTGATGGCCCGGAGAATGCGCTTCTCACAGTCTCTTTCTCCCGCTGAAAAAGTGAAGAAAAACAACAAGAGTCGTTGCAGGTGAAGCAAAATTGGTTCTATTTTTCGATTTAACTTAGGAAGTGTGGGCCAATCTCGGAAGTACTGCAATACCGAGCCGCCCCGTGGCGAGGATGGAGCAAGCTCCAGGTCTCTCGCCTCCGTCCAAAAATCAGTTTAATATCGAAGTGCCCAAATAGGGCACGTATCAGATATTAAGCTGATAAGAACAGATACTTTTTTTTATCTTTGAAATACGTTGAATTTATTTGGTCTGCTGACAAAGTTACAAAGTTAACAAGATTGAGACAGAATAGTTCTGTTATAATTGGCTTAAAGCTCACAAGATTGAAATGAAGGTTAAATGAAGGTCCTGACCGATAAAAACAAATGACTAGATTGGTCAGGACTTCTCTTGTTGATCTGTACACTTGATTTGGTTGTAACAAAAAAGAAAAATAACTCAGGATAGAATTTAAGTTATTAATGACTGATGAATATAAACAAAGAAATTGACATGTGTACCGGCAGAGCAATGAGGCTCTACACGGTAGCTTACAGGGAATAACGTTTCAAAGATAAACAAACATATTTACATAATTTTTGCTATTTTCGAGTGACAATATTCTCAAACATATTTACATGGGTATATTTACAACATGATTGTTACTTTTATAGGTTTACTGAACGCCTCATAGGCGACTTTAGACGCCCGGGAGGCGTATATGAAAAAAGTGATTATTTATACATTATATATACAAAAACTATTTACACAATCTATATACACTGAGACATTCTCAAAAGGACACATAATACATACATGTATATACAACGATATGTACACAATTGGACATTCTCACAAGCACACATAACATACATATATATATTTACACAATATATACACACTTAGACATTCCCTAAGGACAGACAATAAACACATTGACTATATGAAAAAGACAAGATCCTTGGTCGCATCGACAGCACACAAACGAGTGTCACACGACCAAACATCTAAAAACGTATTTACAGACATTTTGACATAATCAGTACGAATACGTGTACGAACAGAACGTAAAAACAAACTCCAAATATCGGACGAAACAAATACACGATGACTATACTTAACTTCATTCCGACATTTCCAAATCGTCCACTTCAACTCTGAAACAAAATAAAGGAACATGTTGTTATAATGTTCGTTGGGCGATTTGGAAAAGTGAGAAAAGACAACTAAAATAGGAGAGAATCTAACAGGAAAATTAGTTAACGTTTTCACAAGGACAGAAAGTTTCACCCATAAAGGGGCAACAAAAATACAATCATAAAATAAATGTTCGGGAGTTTCCCACATAGAACGACAAAACATACAATTGTAGTGTCGAGCGACACGACAAATCTTATTTAAAAAATCACCAGTATACAAAACACGATTTACAAGACGAAACAGAAAATCTTTTACATTATTTGACAAGACAGGGTTAGAAATATCTATATAAACATTTTTAAAATCGATTCTGGGATATAGACTGATGATTCTTGGCTGAACTAATTTATCTTTAATCAGAATATTGTAAAATAATTTTGAACTTTGAGTGGGCCAGTCTAAATCAGGACAAGAATGAAGAATATTACGAACTAAAACAGCGATATCTTTATAAAACAATGGTAAATAATCAGAATGAGGTATGGAGTTACGAGCCATTGAAGGACACAATTTTCTAAGGTGTAACCCCAACCAATAAACTGTATAATAGCACCAAACAGGGCAGTTTTCTGTTTCATATAAGAGAAGTAAACGTTTAATATGCGATAAATGAAAGGCATTTAATTTGGTCTTGATATCCACCAGGCCAAAGCCACCCTGAGGAATGGGGTTCAAGAGGGACTCCCGACGGAGACACTCATGCCTCCCATTCCAAAAAAAGTTAAACTGAAGCCTGGTGAATTGATCAAGAAAATGAGGAGGGAGGGTTAGGATCTGCCCAACATACCATAGCTTGCTCAAGGCAAGCGTCTGGAGAAGGACAGCCCTACCCCTGAAAGACAGTGTACGATTTTTCCACATATTTAAAACAGAAGAATATTTTCTAAAAACAGGAGACCAGTTAGCTTCATATAATTCATCAATATCAGTATAATTTCCCACATGAATTCCAAGTAATTTATTTAAGGAGTTAACCCAAGCTATCCCATAAGGCTGATCCCCACACCCAGACAGAGAACCCAACCACATACCTTTAGTTTTGAACAGATTAATTCGGGAGCCAGATGCTTCATCGAAAAGGGAGCAATAATTGAGGACTTTGACAACGGAACGACCATTTGCCAAAGTACATGTAATATCGTCAGCAAAAGCTGTAATTTTGCCTTCCATTTTAGAACCAGGAGGACGGAAACCTCGAACTTCGTCATCGGCTCGAATCTTGTTAAGGAGTGGCTCCAGAGAGAGGACATACAGGAGCGGGCTTAAAGCACACCCCTGATGGACCCCCCTCCTTAACGGAAACGACTCCGAAACAAAACCGTTCACAAGGACAGAGCTAGAGGTATCATTGTATAAAAGCTTAATCCAGCGTATAAAATTTTGACCAAAACCGTACTCTTCAAGCAGCCGAAAAAGATATTCATGAGAAACTCTGTCAAAGGCCTTTTCGTTATCAATACAAAGAAAAACACCAGGTAAGTTTTTCTGGTTAATGTAATCAATAACGTTCCTTAATAAATGACAATTGTCGGATATAGAACGACCGGGAACGGAAGCGGTCTGGTCAAGATGGACCAAGGAGCCCATCACCCCGCCCAACCTGTTACACATAACTTTAGAAATGATTTTGTAGTCCAGGTTGAGCAGAGAAATGGGCCTCCAAAACTTTAGATTTTCAGCCCTGGTCTCATCTTTACATAATAACGTAATGTATGACATGCGCTGGGATTCCGACAAAATCCCAGCATCAAAACATTTATTAATATATACAACAAAATCATTACCGAATAATTCCAAAAAACGTAAGTAAAATTCTTTCGGTAAGCCATCAGGACCCGGCGACGAGTTATCCTTCATGCCCCCTAATGCAGTTCTCACCTCCTCCAGAGAAATCGGACTTTCGAGAAAGTCCGCTTCCTCCGGAGATAAACGAGGCAAGTCCTGCAGAAAGAAGTCAATCATGGAGCTCGACACCGGCTCCCGAGAGTATAACGAAGAATAAAAATCTTTACATGCAGAAGTGACATCAGCAGGTGCGGAATATTCGATATCATCAACAACAACTTTTTTCATTCGTTTTTTCTTGGCAGTGGCCTTTTCTTTGTTAAAAAAGTAACGAGAAGGCTTGTCATCGAAATTAAAATCACTTGCCTTAGACCTAATATAGACCCCCTTATTATAAGAGGAGAGGACAGAATTAAGTTGGTCACGTAACCCGTCTATCACAGGAGAAGAGGGATCATTACGAGAGAATTTGAAAATAGACTTTTTAATTGAATTTACTTGTTCCCTCCTCTTCCGTGACAGACGAGAACTGTGCTCCCTGATCAGCTCCGTCATGACCGACTTACACTCCTCCCACCAAAGATGAGAGAAGTCAGCCGTAGCATGAAGAACCGACCAGAGGTCGCTCATATCCTCCAATAAAAGGGGATCGTCCAAGACAGAGATGTTACAGTGCCAGTATCCCGGTCCAGTTAAGGGAGATGCCAACCGGCTTAAAGAGAAATTAACAAAAGAATGATCAGAACAGGCAGAAGGAGTAATGCTAGAGTCAGAAAGAAATTGAATGAGAGAATCGGAGATAAAAAAACGATCAAGGAGACAAGATACAGAGGAACTGGACCAAGATACAGCCACCGTATCAGGGTAAGTATATCTATATACATCTTTAAAATCACAATCAGAACAAAGCTGAGAAATAATTTTGGAACCCCCCAAACTTCGTTCGGGGTTTCCACCAATTTTGTCAATACGTGAGTCAAAAATACAATTAAAATCACCGCCCATTACAATAGGACGGCTAGTTACACAGTATTGACATAGAGATTCTAAAAAATCCTTCCTGTCAGCCTCACGGTCAGGAGCATAAACACAAAGTAAACGAAACTGAAAATCATTAATAGAACAATCACAACATACAATACGACCTTCGAAATCACGAGAAACAGAATCAATTGATATATTTAAAGATTTCTTGAATAATATTCCAACTCCCCTAGAATTATATGCCCCGTAACTAAATATAGCCTCCCCTCCCCATTCAGATTTCCATAAATTTTCATCAGTTTTAGTGTTTAAATGAGTTTCCTGTAGAAAAATAATCGAAGAAGAATTTAAATTACAAAATGTGAAAAAGTTCCTTCGTTTAATTGCAGTCTTCAATCCATTAACGTTGATTGTAGACAACGAAAAAGAAAACTCTCCCATGGCTGCCATAGTGAGAGTGAGTGAAATTAACAACATAATATAAATAGACATGATTGGCGTGGGGCAATTAACACACACTGAAACGAACATATATAAAAACACACAGGCCGTGAGGCTCTAGACAGGAGGGAACACATATACAAGATACATAAGTAAATATTTGAACATAAACACATATATACAGATATTAACAAGCAATTATTTTCACTAAATTCTATAGATGGGTAGTATAACCATGTGTACATAAAGCACACAATAATAGAGAAGCCAAGCGTCAGTGTCCTTAATCGTGTCCAAGTTCGTATATCCATTATGGGGTTTGGGGGTCGTTTTTTTTCCTAAGTTCAGTCAATAATTATTTTTTCGCCGATTTCTTTGGCTTTTTGGATTTAACTTTACCTGGGGATTGGTTCCTCTTTTGGGCCCTGGTAAGTCTGGATGGCTGGACCTCCATCTCCTCTTCTGTCGGTTCATCTTTTACTGACGAGGTCTGAGATTGTGACTGTGACTGACTCTCACTGGGAGTGAGAACTTTGTTAGGAGGAAATGGATTTCCTGACGGGGACTGCGAAAAACCTTCATTATCACTGCTGGGAACTTGCGTAGGCGTTAGGGGAGGGTACTCACTCTCCTTAGATTCCACTGATGAGGCCAGCTGGGACATCTCCTTGTATAAGGTGAGTTGGGAAGCCGGGGATGCACTGGCAGAACTAATAATCGTGCCGATGTGTTGTGAATTTTCGTCGGCACTTAGGAAGTTGGTATCTTCCTCCATTGACTCCTCAAGGGCTTTATCCTCACCACTCTCATCCTCTTCATCTTCCTCAGATTCATCGGTTGCATCGGTTGCCTCACCCTCGCCACCCTCATCACCAGATCCAAGCACGACGACATCGTTGTCTGTGTCAGCACTGTACGCACCAACAGGTGCAGAAGAAGAAGCAACTTCGTCAGGGTCTCTACTCTCAGATTGTAGAGCCTCACCACTCACCCGCGCAGCCCAAGTCCCGGAGGGACAATCTCTTTCAGCGTGTTTGAAAGAGTAACACATCGGACACTTCACTGCTTTGCACTGGTAACGCACGTGCCCTGTTGCCTGGCACCGCAGACACAAAGGCGCTCGACCTGGTATAGTAATTAGCCCGGAAAAGGTGCCGAAGTATGCGATATGTGGAATGGTCTCCGCTCTGGCCGGGGCCAGTGTCATCTCCACCTTCCTTATGCCCGTCATTTCACCGTCCCTCCACTCGAAGTCCACCGCTTCTACTTCTCCGAATTTGTTGAAGAAACGAGCAACTTCTTCATCCTCGACGACATACGGCAGCCAGTGTACCCTGAGAGACACCCGCCTTCGGAAGAACTCCCCGGCCATAAATGAGGCTCCCGTTTCTGCAGCCACATAAGCTAGGTCACTTTTGAATCTTGTGGCCTGATGATGGAATTTAAAGGCCACAAACCAGTCTCTTGAGCCACGCATTTGGTCGAGGCATTCAATGGCATGTTGATCCAGATGAGGTTGTTTTGATATAAAGCGCCTTAGTGCACTTTTCACATCTTCCTTCTTTCCTTTCGGATTCTCCAGAAAACGAATTCTGACCGTACGGTCCACCCGCTCGGAACTTATTCCCTTCGGGAACCCCGCCATCCTTGGGTGCCTCCAAGGACGCTCGTTCCCTCCGGAAAAAACAAAAGTTCCACTCACCCAGCGGCAAAGTCCGAGTCCGTATCCAAAAGAATGTCCAGGGGCGGTAAGCAGGTCCAATCCAAGGTAATCCAAACGTAATCCAAATCGTATCCAAAATCGTAATCCAGGGGCAGAAGTTGTAGTCGGTAATCCAAATCGTAATCCAAGGGCAAGCAGTCGGTAATCCAAAGATAATCCAAATCGCAGCTGATGACGGGCAGCAAGACGGGCGAAACTCGACCTTTGGACTTAGCCAAAAGGCCGAGAAGCGATGCCGGTCAGCGCCCCCGGTGCCAAATATCAATCGTCAGTTTTCTACATGCGTGCCGGTCGATCCATGGCCGCCATCATCCTCTATCTATCCCTATTTTGCCCCGTTGGTAAACAATCTCTCATTCCCACCTAACCCACACGTCAGTCCTTCCACCGACATTCTGCTTTCGAAAGAGCCAAAACTTTTCCATTTACTCGCCCTTTTATCCACATCCAAATTTCCACAAATCAAGGCGCGCTCGCTGCACGTGCAATGCATGCGAGTGTTATGTATTCCAGTCAATACATCA
>JAVTVY010030328.1:0-107500 GCA_036873755.1 Hanleya hanleyi | reverse complement strand
CGCCATCATCCTCTATCTATCCCTATTTTACCCCGTTGGTAAACAATCTCTCATTCCCACCTAACCCACACGTCAGTCCTTCCACCGACATTCTGCTTTCGAAAGAGCCAAAACTTTTCCATTTACTCGCCCTTTTATCCACATCCAAATTTCCACAAATCAAGGCGCGCTCGCTGCACGTGCAATGCATGCGAGTGTTATGTATTCCAGTCAATACATCAGCCCACGCGACACTTACGTGCAGCAGACGTATTGCACATGCCAACGCGCAAGAGTGACCCGCCCCTTGACCGTGCAGGCAGACTGACTAGCTCATCGTAAACTGGAGAAATAAGTTTCAAAGCATTTATCTTTTCACAAACCTGCCTATAGTGGGCGCTGACACCTGGGAAACACGAATATGACATCGCTTTTCCCCCTAGACCGCTCCTTCATCGAACCGAAAATGTTAGTACGTTGAAATAGGTACATAAAATGGTCGCTGTAGTCGACACAAAGGTTTGCTTGGAGAAAGTCGAGGCGGGAAACTGACCGCCCGGAGGTAGCGCTTCTCACAACCTCTTTCTTCCGCTGAAAAAGTGTGAAAAAATAACAAGAGTCGTTGTAGGTGAAGCAAAATTGGTTCTATTCTTGAATTTAACTTAGGAAGTGTGGGCCAATCTCGGAAGTACTGCAATCCCGAGCCGACCCGTGGCGAGGATGGAGCAAGCTCCAGGTCTCTCGCCTCCGTCCAAAAATCAGTTTAATATCGAAGTGCCCAAATAGGACACGTATCAGATATTAAGCTGATAAGAACAGATACTACACTTTGATCTTAGCCAAAAGGCCGAGAAGCGATGCCGGTCCGCGCCCCCGGTGCCAAATATCAATCGTCAGTTTTCTACATGCGTGCCGGTCGATCCATGGCCGCCATCATCCTCTATCTATCCCTATTTTGCCCCGTTGGTAAACAATCTCTCATTCCCACCTAACCCACACGTCAGTCCTTCCACCGACATTCTGCTTTCGAAAGAGCCAAAACTTTTCCATTTACTCGCCCTTTTATCCACATCCAAATTTCCCCAAATCAAGGCGCGCTCGCTGCACGTGCAATGCATGCGAGTGTTATGTATTCCAGTCAATACATCAGCCCACGTGACACTTACGTGCAGCAGACGTATGGCACATGCCAACGCGCAAGAGTGACCCGCCCCTTGACCGTGCAGGCAGACTGACTAGCTCATCGTAAACTGGAGAAATAAGTTTCAAAGCATTTATCTTTTCACAAACCTGCCTATAGTGGGCGCTGACACCTAGGAAACACGAATATGACATCGCTTTTTCCCCTAGACCGCTCCTTCATCGAACCGAAAATGTTAGTACGTTGAAATAGGTACATAAAATGGTCGCTGTAGTCGACACAAAGGTTTGCTGGGAGAAAGTCGAGGCGGGAAACTGACCGCCCGGAGGTAGCGCTTCTCACAAGCTCTTTCTTCCGCTGAAAAAGTGTGAAAAAATAACAAGAGTCGTTGTAGGTGAAGCAAAATTGGTTCTATTCTTGAATTTAACTTAGGAAGTGTGGGCCAATCTCGGAAGTACTGCAATACCGAGCCGACCCGTGGCGAGGATGGAGCAAGCTCCAGGTCTCTCGCCTCCGTCCAAAAATCAGTTTAATATCGAAGTGCCCAAATAGGACACGTATCAGATATTAAGCTGATAAGAACAGATACTACACTTTGATCTTAGCCAAAAGGCCGAGAAGCGATGCCGGTCAGCGCCCCCGGTGCCAAATATCAATCGTCAGTTTTCTACATGCGTGCCGGTCGATCCATGGCCGCCATCATCCTCTATCTATCCCTATTTTGCCCCGTTGGTAAACAATCTCTCATTCCCACCTAACCCACACGTCAGTCCTTCCACCGACATTCTGCTTTCGAAAGAGCCAAAACTTTTCCATTTACTCGCCCTTTTATCCACATCCAAATTTCCCCAAATCAAGGCGCGCTCGCTGCACGTGCAATGCATGCGAGTGTTATGTATTCCAGTCAATACATCAGCCCACGTGACACTTACGTGCAGCAGACGTATGGTACATGCCAACGCGCAAGAGTGACCCGCCCCTTGACCGTGCAGGCAGACTGACTAGCTCATCGTAAACTGGAGAAATAAGTTTCAAAGCATTTATCTTTTCACAAACCTGCCTATAGTGGGCGCTGACACCTAGGAAACACGAATATGACATCGCTTTTTCCCCTAGACCGCTCCTTCATCGAACCGAAAATGTTAGTACGTTGAAATAGGTACATAAAATGGTCGCTGTAGTCGACACAAAGGTTTGCTTGGAGAAAGTCGAGGCGGGAAACTGACCGCCCGGAGGTAGCGCTTCTCACAAGCTCTTTCTTCCGCTGAAAAAGTGTGAAAAAATAACAAGAGTCGTTGTAGGTGAAGCAAAATTGGTTCTATTCTTGAATTTAACTTAGGAAGTGTGGGCCAATCTCGGAAGTACTGCAATACCGAGCCGACCCGTGGCGAGGATGGAGCAAGCTCCAGGTCTCTCGCCTCCGTCCAAAAATCAGTTTAATATCGAAGTGCCCAAATAGGACACGTATCAGATATTAAGCTGATAAGAACAGATACTTTTTTTTTGTCTTTGAAAACGTTGAATTTATTAAACTGGATGACAATGGTACATAGTGAACAATAATAATGGAAAAATTCCATTGTGGCGGCTTATGGCTCACAATTATAGCATTTACACGGAAGACCCATTAAAAATACATGACTAGAATAGAGGGGGTCCTCCGGTAAATAAAGTAAAGTACCAGCTTTTGTACAATCAAATAAATTACAGAAATGTAAGAGAATCAGAAATGAGGATATAATTTAACATGGCCTTACGGCAAACGATCAGCAAACGTAAACATTGAAATGAACATGAACATGAAATCGACAGAACCTCACAAATTGAGGCTCTGAACGATAAATAAAGGAATTGGACATGCACCTGAAAGCAAAAGTGCATGCCATTAATAAGCGGGTAATCAAAGACAAACAACATATTTACAAGCAGTTATATCACAATTAAATAAATATATCTACATCGTTATTACTAACAGAACACAGGCGAGTATCACAAGACCAACGGTCTAAAAAGGAATTAACAGACATACGTAAGAAATCAACACGGACACGAGTACGAACAGAGTGCAGAAAATAAGACCACATAGTAGAAGCATTAAATGAACGATGATTATACTTAACTAAATTTCGACATTTCCAAATGGTCCACTTAAGTTCTGAAATGAAGTAAAGAAACAAATCATTGAAATGTCTGTTGGGACATTTTCTAAACAAGGAAAAAACAATCAGTTCATGATCAAACTTAACAGGGAAATGCGTGAGTAACAAAACAAGATCAGACAGGTTGGACCATAACGGAAAAACAACAGGACACGTAAAAAACAAATGCTCAAGGGTTTCCCACTGGGTTTTGCAAAACAAACATTTATATTGACGTGCAACCCTGCAAATTTTGTTTAAAAATTCCCCCGTATACAGGATTCTATTAACAATACGGAATAAAAAATCTTTAACATTATTGGCAAGAATATCAGCAGAAATATTTACAAAGACAACACTGAAATCAATTTTGGGATAAAGGGAAACAATAGGAGGAGCAACACGCTTTTTAGATAACAACATTAGATAGACAGTTTTGGTTGACAAAGAGGAAAGGTCCGCATCTGGAGCAACACTTCTGAACTCCAGATAAGCATCCCAAACCACAGAATAAAAAGGAGACAAAACAGCGGAATGGGGAATAGAATTTCTCCCCATATCCGGACAAACAGAACGAAGATGAAAACCTAACCAGTACACAGCAAAATAACACCACATAGGACAATCATCAGACATATAATAATCAATTAACTTTTTAACATGGATAACATAAAAGGCCTTAAGTTTTGTACAAATATCCACTAATTTAAAACCTCCACAAGAAACAGGGTTAAACAAAACCTCCCTTTTAATACATTCATGAGTTCCCCCCCAAAAGAAGGAAAACTGAGAATGAAGAAATAACTTAAGAAATTTGTCAGGTAAAGGCAAAACAGAACCAACATACCACAGTTTACTAAATGCAACAACATTAGACAATATAGCCCGACCCCTAAAGGACAAAAAACGATTCTTCCACATATTAAAAACAGAAACAACCTTCTCATAAATTGGCCTCCAATTGAGTTCACTTAAAACTCCCAAAGGAGAGGAACCCAACCGAACACCAACAATCTTAATGGGGTCACTGGTCCAATTAATACCAAAGGGCTGATCCAGACAACCAGACCAGCCCCCCAACCACAAACCATACGTTTTTAACAAATTAATTAACGAACCAGAAGCTAAACGGAACAATTTACATAACTGAAGAATGAGGAAAGCTGAAAGCCTTGATATAAGGGTGCAGGTAATATCATCTGCAAACGCGGAAATTTTGACTGTAAATTTTGAACCGGGGACCGAAATCCCCACAATTTTGGGATCTGCACGGATCTTGTTAAGAAGAGGCTCCAAGGAGAGGACATACAACAATGGGCTCAGAGCACATCCCTGATGCACTCCCCTTTCAAGCGGAAACTCCTCAGAAACAAAACCGTTCACCAAAACAGAACTTTTCGACTCGGAATATAAGAGCTTAATCCATTTCCGAAAATTCGGCCCGAAGTTAAAGATTTCTAATAATCTAAACAAATATTGATGAGAAACGCGATCAAAGGCTTTCTCATTATCAATGCAAAGAAAAATAGCAGAAAGATGTTTCTGATCAACATAATCTATAATGTTACGTAAAATATGGCAATTAGAAGAAATGCTACGCATCGGGACCGCGCAGGTTTGGTCCGGATGCACTAAAGTAGATATAACAGAACCTAAACGAGTACACAAAACCTTGGAAATAATCTTGTAGTCCAAATTAAGTAAAGAAATAGGACGCCAAAATTTCAAATCATAAGCCTTATCGGGATTTTTGCAAATCAAAGTAATATAACTTAACCTTTGACTATCCGCCAAGGAAAAGTCATTAAAACATTTATTAATGTACGACAAAAACATAGGACCAATGTCATCAAAAAAAGATAGATAGAATTCTTTAGGAAGACCATCCGGACCTGGGGATGAAAAATTCTCCATTGCCACCAGAGCAGCCCGGAGCTCGGCCAGAGTAAACTCCGCCTCGAGCGCCTCAGACTGATCAGGTGACAATGAAGAAAGACCAGAAGAAAAGAAATCAATATTAGCATCATCCACAGGTTCGGAGGAAAACAAATTGGCATAAAAATTTTTGGCAGCATTTAAAAGATCATTAGGATCCGTAAGATCCACATTATCTACAAGTAAATGATCAATAAATTTCTTTTTAGCACTTGCCTTCTCCTTATTAAAGAAAAACTTGGACGGACGATCATCAAAATTAAAATCAGTGGCTTTAGCACGAATACGAACACCAGAGTTAAAAGAAGAAACTAAATTATTAATCTGGTTCTTAATTTCATTAACATTTGGAGAACCAGGGTCAGAAATAGATAAAGCATAAAGATCCTGACGAAACGAATTAATACGAGAATTACGTAACTTAGATAGACGCTTACTATGTAAAATAATTAAATTCTTAGATTCTACCTTGAACTCCTCCCACCAAGCATGAGAAAAGTCCGCAGTAGAAGAAAAAACAGTAAGAAGATCTAAAAAATCAATACGGAAATCAGGATCAGACAGGGTATTAACATTACAATGCCAATAACCCGGCCCGACCCTAGTACAAGGAATATTATTAAAATAGGAGTTGACAAAAGAATGATCAGAAATAGAAGCAACAGTAATATCAGACTTAGTTAGAAAACTACAAAGAGACGAAGAAATGAAAATTCTGTCCAGCAGACAAGCGACTTTGCCATTGGACCAAGAAGTAGCTATAACAGAAGGATGTAAAAATCTGAAAGAATCAACTAAATCATAATCATTACAAATGGATTTGAGCAAGTCCGAACCGCCTAAGCCGCGGTCCGGATTTCCCCCCAACTTATCGATAGAAGAATTGAAAATACAATTGAAATCCCCGGCCATTACAATCGGCCGGCTAGATAAACAATAGGGAAACAAAGTATTTAAAAAGGCACGACGTTCATTTTCCCTGTCAGGACAATAAACACACAAAAGACGTACAACAAATCCGTTAACAGAACAATCACAACAAATCAGGCGACCAGAAAAATCTCTGTGCACCTTAGAAAAAACAACATTCAACTTAGGATTAAACAAAATAGCAACACCACGAGCACGACACGAACCATAACTAAACACACACTCACCCTTCCAGGAGGACTCCCATGAGTCCTGTCGAACACGAGAATCCAAGTGAGTCTCCTGAAGGAAAATAATATCAAAATTAAATGAATTACAAATAGTACATAAATTAGCAAACTTAGGATCAGATAATAAACCATTACAATTAATTGTATGAAAATTCAGCGCCATTGATTACAAAACACAACAGACAAAAGAAAAAGGAGAAGGCAAGGCGAACAAACATGCATACCAAACACAGCATACACAAGTGCATGCCTACATACACTATACACCAAGGACAGCATATACCAACAATATATACACAATACATAGTAAAAAAAATAAGGACAGAAACATATGACAGAGCACACGAAATGCATACAGAAGCATACAAAACGTATGCTCAAGCATACAGAATATGCCCCAAGAAAAAAGATGAAAGGCAGAACAATTATAAGAAGCAGCATACATGTAAAAACACATATACCTAACGAATATAGGAAAAAGTCAGAATTAACATGACAAGCATGCATACCAACCACAGCATACACAAGTGCATACCTACGTACACTATACACGAAAATGTACAGCATACACCAACAATATATACACAAAACATAGGAAAAGGCATAAGGACAGAAACATATGCAAGAGCACACGAGATGCATACAAAAGCATACAAAACGTATGCTCAAGCATACAGAATATGCCCTACCGAAATGGAGCAGAATCAGAGCAAGTATGAAAGACAGCATACATGTAACAACACATACACTTAAGCAATATAGTAAATAATCACAACTAAAGTGACCAATTACTTCTTCCTTCCCGAAGATTTTACATTGACAGCATAAGGGGCCGGTCTACCAGCTCGGACATTCTGGCCCCTACCAGACCGGCGACCTCTTTTGGCCGGAGAAAACACTTGAACGTCGGAGTCCGATTCTTCTTTTCGGAAATTCATGTACGGCGTGCCAGAGTCAAACTTAAGCTTGTAATCTTCACTATCCTCAAACAAATCCTGAGATTCCATAGGAACATCCCCTGACATAGTCAGGGGAGTAGACTCGGGGGATGATACGAGAGTATCATCCTCCAGAGATTCAGATTTGGGAGCGAGCAACTCCGCCTCACCCTCGTCCGTCGTGGACGGACTCTCAGCAACACGCTGCTGCTGAGACAAATCCGTCTCCGCGCGCTGCGTGACGGATTCGACAGCCGGTAACCCCTCGGCGTG
The DNA here is from genome assembly GCA_036873755.1 of Hanleya hanleyi. Classification (NCBI taxonomy): domain Eukaryota; kingdom Metazoa; phylum Mollusca; class Polyplacophora; order Lepidopleurida; family Hanleyidae; genus Hanleya; species Hanleya hanleyi. The sequence goes on along the minus strand of JAVTVY010030328.1, from coordinate 99,936 downwards.
CGCCTCAGAGCTACCGACTGCCACCTCACTCTTCTTAGCCTGGGAGGCCCCAGACTTTTTCTTCTTTCTCTGCTGCTTAGATCTTTTAACAGCACCCTCACCCACTAAACTGGGGCCTCCCTTAACTTTACCAGACTCGGGCAAAATGCCCGAAACATTCTCACTATGATCAGTTGCAACAGGGGGAACCTCTCTCTCTACTGACGACTCTCGAGATGATGATCGGCTCTGCCGACCACCCCGTGGAGCCTCACCCAACGCCTCTTCCATAATCGATTCAGCCTCCTCAAGTGACACTGGCCGGGCTGGACGCTTAGTAATATTGGCATAAGACTCCCTTCCTCTCACAACCGGGTGATCCTTTGTCAGATGGGACACGGAGTCGCACACCGCACATGTATTGCTATTACAGGACTTCCTCACATGACCCAATTCACCACACCGCAGGCAACGTGGAGGACGACCTTCCACTACAACCAACACAGCATGGCCTCCAATTGTAGCCGTGTATGGGATCCGAGATTTTTTCTCCTCGGTCACCTCTACCGTCAACACACGAATCCCATTCGCATACGACTTACCTCTGTATCTCTGATCCTCAATTTTGAGAACTGTTCCATATTTACCACAAAACTGTTCAAACTTAGAATTCCGAACAGGATATGGGGCCCAAAAGAATTTAATGGTAACCACAGATTTGTGAAATGGGGCCACCGTACAAGCACAATCACGATTTCCCACATTAAACACAGGTAAACGCAGTACAGCATCTGCAGCTGCAACGGTAGTAAACGTCGCGTACCAAGTACGGGACCCTTTCAACGAGCCAATAGCCAAAATGTACTCTTCAGTAACACCGACACTCTCAAACTTTTCCACAAAAGCCGGGACTAAAATGTCCGCTGACTGAGTAAAGCCGTCCAAGGACAGCCTTACCGTACACCGCAAGCGATCAGGATCATAATCAGAAGACATACTCACAGTCCAGGGGCAGGCGTAGGTCAATAATCCAAAGAATCAGTCCAAAACGAAGTCCGTGGGCAGGCGTTGGTCGGTATCCGAGTCGAAGTCCGTGGGCAAAGCGTAGGTCGATATCCAGGTAAATCCAATGAAATCACAAATCACAATTCACAAATCAGCAAGGAAAACGCAAAAATGGAAAACACTCACGGTACGGCCCAGATACTACATTCTGATCTGAGCCAAAAGGCCGAGAAGCGATGCCGCTCAGCTCCCCCGGTGATTAATACATCCTTCCCCTTCTTCGACATGCATGCCGGGAAATCGAGGATTTTTCTCATCCTATCCTCACCCCTCTCTCTTTCTTAGTCAAACCCTATATAACCCGGGCTGCACAGCGTCCGCCGCATCGTTCCAACACCAAGGACGGAGAAAAAGTTCACATTCTTATTTCCACTCAATGGACACTCCTCGGTTTTCTCCTCCTCAAATATTCATCCAAACTCTCTTTTTCTCTCGCTCGTTCGCGCACGACGCGGCTTTACACGCACATGCGCATCAACGTATGCATTACGTATGTTCAGTAGCTGGCTGATCTCCCCTTTGACCGTGCACGCAATTCCCAGGGGTTACTAGATATAGGCTCCAATTTTTTAAATGCACTTTTCTTTTCGAAAACTACTTTTTCTTGACTAGCGGCAGCTGGGAAACACGATTCTGAACTCCGTTTGCTTCCTAGACCGCTCCTTCATCGATCCGAAAATGTTAGTACGTTGACATAGGTACATAAAACGGTCGCTGTAGAGCAGACAAAGGCTTGGATGGAGAAAGTCGAGCGCGGGAATTGATGGCCCGGGGAATGCGCTTCTCACAGTCTCTTTCTCCCGCTGAAAAAGTGAAGAAAAACAACAAGAGTCGTTGCAGGTGAAGCAAAATTGGTTCTATTTTTCGATTTAACTTAGGAAGTGTGGGCCAATCTCGGAAGTACTGCAATACCGAGCCGACCCGTGGCGAGGATGGAGCAAGCTCCAGGTCTCTCGCCTCCGTCCAAAAATCAGTTTAATATCGAAGTGCCCAAATAGGGCACGTATCAGATATTAAGCTGATAAGAACAGATACTACACTTTGATCTTAGCCAAAAGGCCGAGAAGCGATGCCGCTCAGCTCCCCCGGTGATTAATACATCCTTCCCCTTCTTCGACATGCATGCCGGGAAATCGAGGATTTTTCTCATCCTATCCTCACCCCTCTCTCTTTCTTAGTCAAACCCTATATAACCCGGGCTGCACAGCGTCCGCCGCATCGTTCCAACACCAAGGACGGAGAAAAAGTTCACATTCTTATTTCCACTCAATGGACACTCCTCGGTTTTCTCCTCCTCAAATATTCATCCAAACTCTCTTTTTCTCTCGCTCGTTCGCGCACGACGCGGCTTTACACGCACATGCGCATCAACGTATGCATTACGTATGTTCAGTAGCTGGCTGATCTCCCCTTTGACCGTGCACGCAATTCCCAGGGGTTACTAGATATAGGCTCCAATTTTTTAAATGCACTTTTCTTTTCGAAAACTACTTTTTCTTGACTAGCGGCAGCTGGGAAACACGATTCTGAACTCCGTTTGCTTCCTAGACCGCTCCTTCATCGATCCGAAAATGTTAGTACGTTGACATAGGTACATAAAACGGTCGCTGTAGAGCAGACAAAGGCTTGGATGGAGAAAGTCGAGCGCGGGAATTGATGGCCCGGAGAATGCGCTTCTCACAGTCTCTTTCTCCCGCTGAAAAAGTGAAGAAAAACAACAAGAGTCGTTGCAGGTGAAGCAAAATTGATTCTATTTTTCGATTTAACTTAGGAAGTGTGGGCCAATCTCGGAAGTACTGCAATACCGAGCCGACCCGTGGCGAGGATGGAGCAAGCTCCAGGTCTCTCGCCTCCGTCCAAAAATCAGTTTAATATCGAAGTGCCCAAATAGGGCACGTATCAGATATTAAGCTGATAAGAACAGATACGATTTACGATTTTAAATAATTTTATTCCTTTGACAGATGACGTACAAAGTGAACAGAATATATGGACTAAATCCATGAAATGGCTTATGGCTCACAAAGTTAGGATTTAATGAAATTAGAATTAGAAACAGAATTAGATAAAAAGAAATACAGAGATTTAGAAGGCCATAAAGTTAAAATTAAATGACTAGAATAATTATGTATAAGGCCTTCTAAGATATTTATATGTACATATATTTATTAATTTAATTTAACTCAATTACTTTATCATATAATAGAAAATGTATATATATATATGTACATGCATATATAATTATTTATCAAAGAACATTACAAATGTATAATAGTTCGCACAATCGAAAGCTGTGCAGGAGTCCCGAAAGGTAACTCCTTGAGATGGCAGCCCGACCTATTCTCAGCAAGCTGAGTGTCGACCGGGCTGCTTGGAACTCCCTGCACAGCCTTCAGTATATAGATATAAAAACCACCTTTCCACCACAGGTATATACATAATGAACAAAAGCGAGCTCACTAATTCCCAGAGGAAAAATGAGCCCACCCTTTCAAATCTAAACAATCAATATATATACGTACTACATTGTAGTCAATATAATTAGGCCAACCCCCTGTCCAAAATATGATATTTCGGACAAAAAGCAGCTTTAAAATTTACAATAATATTTTAGGAAAGGGAGAGAACCAAGACGGTCAGACAGGTCTCGGAGAGGACGAACACACCGCTAAGTATAGCCCCACAAGCCCCGAAGGCCAAACAATGCACTGCATAATGCAGTACACGGCCTGACCAACGCAGCCGGTGAGGACAATAGCAAGTGCACTCAACGACCCCCCAAAACCGGTCCGGCGAGTCCAGGCCCTCACCTCTCCGACAAACAAACAATAGGCATTAGGTTTTGCCGAACTGTGAAATGAACAGGTCGACTTGACCTACTAAGAATAACAAAATTTTAACGTGGGATAGACTATCCCCATGTTATAACTCCTATGCCAAATCCGTACAATTTGACACAGGAAATAAAACAGGTAAAAAGCCGTACATGTACATGCTATACCATGCCCAATATACATGTACATGCTACACCATGCACAATGCAGGAGAAATGCGATAAACATATCAGTCAAATAAAAAAACAACTTTGTCGTTTTCTGTTTTACAAAATACATTAGATGAACACCAGAATTTTATAAAGTAATCTGATGTAAATCTAATATAATCTGCCAGAATTCTAGAACGAATTCTGGCAAGAAATTTTACAATAATTGTTGCTGGAATAGCAGGTTTGTTTTCGAATTTAGACTCGTTACGTGCCAGCCAAATGCACATACGAGCTTCAAATACTAGAATCAAAGCAATTTCAAAGTGGATTTTTGAAGTAAATTTCGGTAAAAGACCAAAACGAATGATCCTACTATCCCGTTTTAGACGAATGCCACTCAGATCGGAAACCCAGCCGAAAACCAGGTTCCAGATCAAGCGAACATTCGGGCAAAACACAAATAAATGTTCCGTGGTCTCAATGCCATTACAAAAATGGCACTGAAGCCGACGGGTAACATGTCGATTGTATAATAAATAGTTAACCGGGATGATATCATGACTAAGTCGCCATGAAACATCCCGAACAGACGGATCGATACATGTATTCAAGATATTCCTCCACACCATTTTAAAATCAAGTGTGGGGAATACCCGAATAACCCGAGGTTGTTGACATATTGGTGAAATGAGAAGAAAGTAGAATTTTTTGGACGAAGACGGTTGAAACCAATCAAAATTTGGGTAAAGGGCCGAAAATCGCCGAAAGGTGTCCATTAAATTCGAATAAAATGAAGGAACAGCATCCGAATGTGGAAAACTGTTGTCAACAAACTGGGGTTTCACCGACCTTAAAGACAAACCAACCCAGTAACGAGCAAAATAAGTCCATTTCGCCTCGGAACCATTTACAAGTTTCCATATATGCATTAAACGTAATGCATCTAGCTTCGAGGCGAGATGAGCAACCGAAAGTCCCCCTTCGGAGAACCCGGCATACACAAAATGTCGAGCAATAGGCTCGAAGGCAGAAGTTTTCCATAAGAAGGAAAACATAAGTTTCTGGAACTTCCGTTGTAAATTGTCCGGAAGATCCAGAACACTGCCGACATAAAGTAATTTACTCAAGGCAACGGCCTTGAGCAAAACACTTTTACCAAAGAGGGACAGACCCCGAGTCCTCCAAGATTCCAGGACCTTGGAAAACTTTTCCAGGATCGGGTCCCATGTATTGGACAATAAATTGTTACCAACGAAAACCCCGAGGATCTTCGCACCGTCCACCCAGGAAATCCCGAATGGATGGTCCGAACGGGTTTTCCACTTTCCCAGGAACACCCCTTTGGTTTTCAAAATATTTAATTTTGAACCGGAGGCCCTAGAGAAAAGATTAGACCAATAAATTATTCTCTTTATCGAACGCTCAGTACAGCAAATAGCTGTACTGTCGTCCGCATACAGAGATATTTTTGCCTCTTTAGGAGAACCAGGCAACTTGACTCCCTCTATCTCTGGATCCTTCCGGATCTGAATCGCGAAAGGCTCCAGACACAGAACATATAAAAGGGGAGACAAACTACAACCCTGGCGAACACTTCTAGTAACAGGAAAGGGGTTGGTAACAAAACCGTTCACAATAACAGAGCTGGATATGTTAGTATAAAGAAGACGGACCCATTGAATAAATGAGGGACCGAAACCAAAGGCGCGCAGGGCACGAAACATAAAATCGTGACTAACTCGATCAAAAGCTTTCTCTTGATCGAGTGAAACAAAAGCACAGGACAGATTTTTTTGGTCAACATAATCAGAGACGCAGCGCAAAAGATGTACGTTATCCAGTATCGAACGACCAGGCACACTACATGTCTGATCGTCCACAATGATACTAGACAACACACATTGCATGCGATTAGTAAGTACTTTAGAAATAATTTTGTAATCTACATTAAGGAGAGAGATTGGACGCCAGCATTTTAGATTGTCCGACTGAGAGGGATCCTTGCAGATCAGAGAGATGTAACCCAATCTCTGTGAATCCGACAAGGAACCCTCCCCGAAGGCCAAGTTACAAACGGAGACAAGGATATCTCCCAAAAGATCAAAGAAATGAAGGTAAAATTCCTTCGACAGGCCATCGTTACCCGGTGACCTGTCGGAGTTCATCCCTTTGAGTGCATCGTGGACTTCCTGTCTCGTGATGGGACCCTCACACACAAGGCGATCAGGCTCATCCAAGACAGGAACATCCTTTAAAAATAATTCAGCGAGATCATCGTCGATGGGTTCGGAAGACAATAGATTTATATAAAAGTTCCGACACTCATCGACGATGCGATCATGCGCCACTACAGGTCCATTTGGAGTTTTAAGCTCCGTAAGTAGTTTCTTTTTAGAATTGGCATATTCTTTTTGGAAGAAAAATTTTGAAGGTTTTTCCTGGTTATCTAAAATTTTTGCCTTTGATCTAATTTTTGTTCCATGATAATTTTTCAAATGAATATTTTTTAATTGTTTTCGAAGCTCCAAAATTTGGTCTAAATATTCACCGGGGTTATTCCGGTCTGCTTTTTGCAACTCCCGGTAGTGCTGATAAAGCTTATCTATAATTTCATTGCGCTTTTTTGCATGCATCTTGCCAAATTGAACAGATAAATTCCTAATTTCAGTTTTTAATTTGTCCCACCAAACCAAAGAAATGCCATCCGGACATAAAGTTTTATGGTAATTAACCAGAACCTGTACTGATTCATGAAACATGATATCTCTCAATAATGAAGAGTTAAACTTCCAGAATCCAGGCCCCACACCAACACCACCACCAGACGACTCTAAATTCAGAGTGGCATGGTCATGGTTGGAAAACGTGGAGGCGAGGATCCTGGTAGAGGTACATTTTGAAATAATGGAAGCAGAAACATAAAAACGATCCAAACGACAAGCGACGTTGTGTGCATACCAAGTGTACTGTCGTTTAGAAGGATATAGGCGGCGGAAGACTTCGACTAAATCGAAGTCCTTGGCAAAAGATTTCAAAATCTCTGCCCCAGCAGAGCCCAAATTTCGATCCCCACCCAATTTATCCAGCTCTATATCCTCCACACAGTTAAAATCCCCCCCAAGTACAATGGGTTTATTGCACACAAGGTACGGTACCAAAAAATCGAAGAAATCTCTTCGATCCTTGGCATCGTTTGGGGCGTAAACACACATAAGACGTATTGGTTTACAGTCAATTTCGACATCTAAATACAAAAAGCGACCGTCGTGGTCATATCTAAAATTTTGAAATTTTGCCGCTAACCCCAAAGAAACCAAAATACCCACCCCTCTACTCCTATTTGCGCCAAAACTCCAATACGCCTTACAAGGCCAAACTTTATTAAAACCCTCCTCCCATTGTTTGGCCTCAGCAATATTTGTTATGTAAGCTTCTTGTAAAAAGAGTATATCAACACCATTCCTAACGGACCACGACATGAGGAGGTCGCGCCTTGCCTCATCTCGCAGTCCGTTACAATTAACTGTTGCTACACAATACATTGAGCATATAAAAAGCACAATAGAATTGCCCATAAGGGGGAAGAGCCCCACAAGGGGGAGCCCCATAAAGGGGTGAGACCCGCAAGGGGTTTTATTATATATGTGTGTATGCATGTGTGTGTATATATATGTATGTCCAGAGGGATAATCGAGTTCGGGTTGTCCATAGCCATTTCCAGGTTGTCATTCATAAATCTTCACTATACACAACATACTCACTATGTCACCCCGTCAGAGGCACATCCCGGTGTACCTAGGGAATGCATGTCGGAGTCCGAAAGACCGATACAGTTGTCCAAATCCACACCCGAATGCTCACTCTCAGTGTCTGATAGGGGTTTGGCGCTTGTTCTTATCTTCTTCACCATCCTCACTGAACTTTCCGAAGCACTGGAAAAGGAGTCATCATCAGGGTCGGAAAGTTCTACCACTGCGCGCTCCCGCTTCAGTTTAACGGACATGTCCATCGGTGCCACCCCCGGAGCTCCCTCGACAGGGGTGGCAGGCACAATATGTAAGTCCGCTTTACAGACTATACCGCCCCCCTCCACGACGACCACTGGGGCGGAGTCTGAAGGAAGATCAGACTGGGCGACATCCTCGTTGACAGTCTCGTCAACCTCCTTCCCTTCCACTAAAGTGCTTCCGTCCAACGCCGACGAAGGAATCACGGGCTGAGGATCCGCAGGTTGGTCCTTCCGGGAGGTCTGGTTTTCAACCTCCTGTTCTCCTACTTCCGGCGCCTTCTCCTCGTCGATAGAATGGCGAGGCGTCATCGGACGTGGACCCGCCCTCGCCACATTCGCATACGTTGGTCGGTTAACCAAACACTCCACAGCGATGTGGCCAAAAGCCATACACCGGCGGCACCGTGGGGTCTCACATCGGTTGGCCACGTGCCCTTTCCGGCCACAAGTTAGGCACGTGGGCGGCGCCCCACGAATCGTGACAAGTGCTTTTGTACTGAATATCTTAAGTTCAAGTGGGATATTATCACGATCCTGCGGGGCACACGCCAAGGTAACATGCGTCACCCCGGTCTCCATCTTCGGGTACCCCGGCACCCCCGTCTCGTCAACAATGGCGGCTGGTAGACCAAAAGGGCGTAGTGCCCTATCAATGGCCCACTTGGTCACATATGGAGGCAGCCTGAAAATCCTTAACTCCACCATCGATTGGGAATATACTTTGACCGTGATGGTCGCCCCACTCCTTGTTTTGAGCGTTCCCGCCGCCAGTAAACGTTCCGCGTGTTTCACTTCAAAGAACGTGACGAACCACATCCCCGGTCTCTCACCAGGAGAGATACGGCGTATCCCGTCACCGGCACAACCTCCGATATGGGCTTAATAAGCCCCTCACGCGGAATACGCCCTTTAAATGTTACAACCACAGTTCGGCGTAATGTGTGCGAATCAACAGAAGCTTCATAAATTTGCTCGTCACTGAGACAACTGTCGTCTCCGTCAAAAACAGACATAACGGAACAAAAACTGCAGCACTGCTGGGAAAAACGGAAAACACTGAAAAATCTCACCAAGTCGAAATCGTCATCCAAATCATCATGAAATCCATTGTCCGTGGGCGTTCCGAGTCGTCGTCGAGGGTAAATCCAATAATTCTTCGCACAGCTACTACACTTTGAATCGCAGCCAAAAGGCCGAGAAGCGATGCCGCTCAGCGCCCCCGGTGATTAATACATCCTTCCCCTTCTTCGACATGCATGCCGGGAAATCGAGGATTTTTCTCATCCTATCCTCACCCCTCTCTCTTTCTTAGTCAAACCCTATATAACCCGGGCTGCACAGCGTCCGCCGCATCGTTCCAACACCATGGACGGAGAACAAGTTCACATTCTGATTTCCACTCAATGGACACTCCTCGGTTTTCTCCTTCTCAAATATTCATCCAAACTCTCTTTTTCTCTCGCTCGTTCGCGCACGACGCGGCTTTACACTCACATGCGCATCAACGTATGCATTACGTATGTTCAGTAGCTGGCTGATCTCCCCTTTGACCGTGCACGCAATTCCCAGGGGTTACTAGATATAGGCTCCAATATTTACAATGCATTTTTCTTTTCGAAAACTACTTTTTGTTGATTAGCGCTAGCTGGGAAACACGATTCTGAACTCGGTTTGCTTCCTAGACCGCTCCTTCATCGATCCGAAAATGTTAATACGTTGAAATAGGTACATAAAACGGTCGCTGCAGAGCAGACAAAGGCTTGGATGGAGAAAGTCGAGCGCGGAAATTGATGGCCCGGAGAATGCGCTTCTCACAGTCTCTTTCTCCCGCTGAAAAAGTGAAGAAAAACAACAAGATTCGTTGCAGGTGAAGCAAAATTGGTTCTATTTTTCGATTTAACTTAGGAAGTGTGGGCCAATCTCGGAAGTACTGCAATACCGAGCCGACCCGTGGCGAGGATGGAGCAAGCTCCAGGTCTCTCGCCTCCGTCCAAAAATCAGTTTAATATCGAAGTGCCCAAATAGGGCACGTATCAGATATGAAGCTGATAAGAACAGATACGATTTACGATTTTAAATAATTTTATTCGATCAAAAGCAAAACTACATAGTGAACATGATCGTGATGGACTAAATCCATATAGTGGCTTATGGCTCACAATAGAGAAGGCATTCAAGGTTAAAAATTTTGATGACTAGATATTAATTGAAGCCCCTCGTTCAGCGATACATATATAACACGACACGAAAAACCCGCTGTCAATAACAGGAGTCCAACGCACCGAGATTACTGAATATTCGTAATACCACATGTAACACGACTCGAAATTTATATTGTACTCTGACTTTAAAACTAATCAAAAGCAAAACAACATTATCATTTTGAACTTTGCAAAAAATTCCAGAGGAGCACCAGAATTTGAAGAAGGTTCTTCGAGAAAAACGCTGAAAATCAGCCAAGATTCTGACACGTAATCGACCGAGAAATTTTACTATTATAGTAGCCGGATTGACCGGTTTGTTATCAAATTTAATTTCGTTCCTCGTAAGCCATATGGACATACGAGCCTCGAAAATTAAAATGAGTGAAATTTGAAAGTTTATATTGTCATCAATTTGGGGGAGAAGCCCAAAACGAATGACAGAACTTTGACGCTTAAGACGAATGCCAGTCAAATCCGAAATCCAGCCAAAAGCTAGATTCCAGACCAGGCGGGCATTCGGACAGAAAACAAATAAATGTTCCGCTGTCTCAATCTGATTGCGAGAAAAACATTGCAAACGATTGGTAGCTCTTCTATTATATAAGAGATAATTGACGGGGATGATATCGTGGCCTACTTTCCACGACACATCCCTGACAGCCGGATCAATGCATTTATTAAGGATATTTTTCCACACTATCTGAAAATCCAAAGTGGGAAAATTCCGGATAACCCGAGGCATTTCACACAGTGGCACGATTAGTAAAGAATAAAATAATTTGGAAGAGCAAGGCTGCGACCAATCAAAATTAGGACAGACAGCAGAAAAACGACGAAAGGTATCCATTAACTTGGAGTTAAAAGAAGGCATAGTAGCAGAGTGGGGCATTGAATTAGAGGCAAACTCCGGTTTAAGAGACCGTAAAGAAAACACAATCCAATACCTAGCAAAATAAGTCCACTTTGCCTGAGAGCCATTCAGCAACTTCCACAAGTGAACTAAACGAAGGGATTCTAGTTTGGAAGTAATATGAGTAATAGACAGGCCTCCGTGTAAGAAACCTGTATATAAATATTGCCTGGCAATGGGTTCAAAAACAGACGTCTTCCACAAAAAGGAAAACATCAGCTTCTGAAACCTTGCCAGCAAAGCCGGGGGAAGATCTAAAGTACTCCCGACATAAACGAGTTTGCTCAAGGCAACAGCCTTGAGCAACACACTCTTGCCAAACAAGGAAAGTCCTCTGGACTTCCACTTGTTTAGCACAGATTCAAATTTGGCTAGAATCGGGGTCCAATTGTCCGCCGAAACATCACCGCCAAATGAAACACCAAGAATCCTCGCACCGTCCCCCCAGGAAATCCCGAAAGGATGGTCCGAACGAGTCTTCCATTTACCGTGGAAAACTCCTTTGGTTTTAGTTAGATTCAATCTAGAACCAGAAGCCCTGGAAAATAAATTGGACCAATAAATAACTCTCTGTATGGAGCGGTCAGAACAGCAAATCGCTGTACTGTCGTCTGTATACAGGGAGATCTTGGCTTGCTTGGCAGAACCCGGTAATTGTACGCCAATAATGTCTGGATCCTTCCGGATCTGAATCGCGAAAGGCTCCAGACATAAAATATATAATAAGGGTGATAAACTGCAACCCTGACGAACACTACGAGTAACCGGAAAAGATTCGGTTACAAACCCATTAACGATAACTGAGCTGGAAATATTAATATAAAGAAGCTCTACCCAGCGAATGAAAGAGGGACCAAAGCCAAAAGCATGCAAAGCACGAACATGAAATCATGACTTACCCGATCAAAAGCTTTCTCTTGATCGAGCGAAACAAAAGCGCATGCAAGATCTTTTTGTTCAACATAATCGGAAATACAGCGTAGAAGGTGAACATTGTCCAGTATCGACCTGCCGGGAACACTGCAGGTTTGGTCATCCTCAACAATACTGGACAATACACACTGCATGCGATTAGTGAGGACTTTAGAAATGATTTTATAATCGACATTTAAAAGAGAAATAGGTCGCCAAAATTTGAGATTGTCCGCCTTGGCAGGATCTTTGCAAAGTAAAGATATGTAACCTAAACGCTGAGAATCGGACAACGATCCGACCTCATACGCCAGGTTACATACAGAAACTAACACATCACCAAGCAAGTCAAAAAAGTGCAGATAAAATTCCTTCGACAAGCCATCGTTACCCGGTGACTTGTCGACCGTCATCCCCTTAAGAGCCTCAAGGACCTCCTGCTTCGTGATAGCGCCTTCACACGAAAGGCGACCAGGCTCACCCAAAGCAGGAGCATCCTCGAGAAATAGATCCGCGAGGGCATCGTCGATGGGCTCGGAAGACAATAAATTTATATAAAAATTCCTGCACCCATCGACAATGCCCTCGTGACTAACAACAGGGCCATCAGGCGTTTGCAATTCCGAAATAAGCTTCTTCTTTGCGTGAGCATGCTCACGACAAAAGAAGAAGCGTGAAGGTTTTTCCTGATTTTCCAAAATTTAGCCGTTGACCTAATTTTTGACCCTTTGAAATTTTTAACATGAATATCACGGAGCTGCTTCCGAAGGTCAATTACCTGATCAATATATTGTCGCGGATCAGCTTTCTCCGCATTTTGCAAATCTCTAAAACGACTTTGCAAATTTTCAATAATTGCATTCCTCTGTTTAGCATGAGCCCTTCCGAATTTGATAGATAATTCTTTGATTTTTACCGTAACCCCATCCCACCATTGCAAAGAAATACCCTCAATATTTTCCCTTAATTCTTTTTTAACTAACACCTGAACCGCTTCTTCGAAAATCTTATCTTTCAACAGGAAAGAATTGAAATGCCAAAACCCACCTCCCACCTCAACATCAGGACCAGGCGACCTCATATCTAAGGTCACATGATCATGATTAGAAAAGGTGGAAGGCAGGATAACGGATGAAACAACATTAGAGACAATACTCTTTGAAACATAAAAACGGTCTAAACGACATGCAACCTTGTTTGCATACCAAGTATACTGTTGCTTTTGAGGATATAGCTTTCTAAAAATATCCACCAAATCAAAGTCCCGGCCAAAAGATTGCAGTATTTCAGCCCCTGCTTGCCCCCAATTTCGATCTCCACCCAATTTGTCTAAAGCTATATTCTCAACACAGTTAAAATCCCCACCTAGTTTAATGGGTTTACTGCAAACCAGATACGGGACAATGTATTCAAAAAATTCCCGCCGATCCTTGGCATCATTGGGAGCATACACAGACATTAAACGTAATGTGTTATCCCCCAAGGAAACGTCGACATAAAAAAGTCGCCCTTCATGATCGAACTTAAAATTATGAAATTCCGCACCCAAAGATTTAGAGACCAAAATACCCACCCCTTTACTATTGTTAAGACCGAAAGCCCAAAAAGCTTTGCAAGGCCAATCCTTACAAAACTCTTCCTCCCATTTTTTGCCCTCAGTAATATTTGTACAATAGGTTTCCTGGAGAAACAAAACATCAACAGAATTCCTAACGGCCCACGCGACGAGATGCTTACGCCTTCTCTCGTCCCGTAGACCGTTACAATTCATAGTAACAAATCTGATCATAATTAACGGAGTTGTAAAAAAACAAAATCAGTAGTCAAAAAAGCGTAAATCTCGACGGCCCATATGGGCTAGTGAATATCATTGTTTGTGTTAGTCCAAAGGGTTGATCAAATTCCATAGTCCAAGTTCGTTTCTGCGTCGTTATCAGTCATCAGTCACATAATAAAAAACAAATCACGGGGGCTCGTCCAGGTCATACTGACGAGGCAAAGGCGGGATGTTATCGACAGAAAAGTCAAAAGGGGCGACCTGTGGTTGAGTCTGGGTCAACCCGTAACTTGATCCCTCACTCTGCAAATCCGTCCCAGCACTACCCGTCCCACTAGATTCGTCCGTTTTGTTTTTCTTTACGTTTCTGGTTTTGTTTCTTTGCGCTTTTGGTGCCTTGTCTTCAGTTGTCGCGTCTGATGAGTCAGACCCATCAGATGTTCCTCGAATGGTACGTTTCCGACACTCCGAAGAGTCCATAGACTCCGTAGCACGCAGATTCGCGAAAGCTGTCGCAGTAGTACGCGACTCGGTCATCACACTAGGACTTATCGACCCCGAAGTAGACAGTGTATCGTCCGAATTCGACTCACCTAACTCCTTCGGTTGGTCGGTCCCGACGGCAGTCGGAACACTGGGATCTCCAGCAGGAATAACTTGCCTCTCTAACGGCTTCCGGTTCTCGCGAGCCCGCGGTTCCGGTCGCTGAGGACGCGGTTCCGGTCGCTGAGGGGCACCAACTTAACGGCACTCCTATTAGACACCGGGCACTCATCCATGGTATGCCCATAACAGAAACAGCGCGAACAGTGGGGGGGTGGAACACTTATTTTGAACGTGCCCATCCAGATTGCACTTTAGGCACCGCGGCACCCTCCCCTTCACAGCCACAAGCACCTGCTTCCCATATATAGGCATTAGCATCGGAATTTGCTCCTTTTGATCAGGCGTACAAATCATCACCACGTGACGGACTCCCGTCCTAACTCTCGTAAATCCGGGAATGCCCTTCTCAATTTCGGCGGAGGTTACAATGCCGAATGGCTCCAAAGCATTCTTAATGGCCCAAGATGTTATGTGGGGTAGCACACGATGGATCCGTAATTCCACCGTGTGCTGACTGAAGGATGTTATGTTCAGCCTCATGCCATCACCAGCCTGCATAAAATTGGCTCTCAGAATTTTAGCTGCGTCCTCCTTGGTCGCAGCGGTGACCAACCACTGGCCCGCTCGGTCACCCGGGTTTATCACGTCGATACTCTCGGGGGGCACCAGTTTCGAAAGTAGGCCCATGAGGCCCTCCCGAGCAATACGACCCTTGAAGTTGACACAAACGGTCCACTGGACAACGTCCAGGTCGACGGACAAGTCATCCTCGTCGTCCGACATTATGAACAACTTGTCAGTAACACGTACACAAAAATCAACTGTCCAGGGTTTGGACTTGGCGAAAAAGTAAGCAAACACTACATTCTTAGTAAAAAGAGTGTCAGTGCAGAAAAATATATATAAACACACAAATGTACAAAAGTTCACACCCTTCCGACCAAGAGTGTATCTGGGTTGCCACAAAGGTAATGGCGACACGCGATTGACATGTAAATCAACACGGTGAAACTGACACCGGCACGGGAAAGCGGTCACCTCATGGCGGCAGCGCCATCGAAATATAACAAAATCCTGGTAAATCCAAAGGCAAATAAAAGGTATATCCAAAGGAAAATCAGCTCAAAAATGTCAACACAGGCTAAACCGCATATTTGCACAGCATCTCCGCAAATTTTGGAAGAAACCTCCAAGAAAATCCGCAGATATTCCACAAAACACACGGAGCACACTTAGGAAGTGTGGGCCAATCTCGGAAGTACTGCAATACCGAGCCGACCCGTGGCGAGGATGGAGCAAGCTCCAGGTCTCTCGCCTCCGTCCAAAAATCAGTTTAATATCGAAGTGCCCAAATAGGGCACGTATCAGATATTAAGCTGATAAGAACAGATACGATTTACGATTTTAAATAAGTTTATTCATCGACTGATGACATTACATAGTGAACAGAGTTTTATGGACGAAAACAATTAAGTCTTAATAAAATTAGGTAAAAAGAAATACAGATTTTTAGAAGGCCATAATGTTAAAATTTAATGACTAGAATAATTATGTATAAGGCCTTCTAAGATATTTATATGTACATATATTTATTAATTTAATTTAATCCAATTAATTTATCATAGAACAGAGAAATGTATATATATGTACATGCATTTATTAATTTATCAATGAATATTACAAATGTATAATAGTGAACCGATATAGTTCGCACAATGGAAAGCTGTGCAGGAGTCCCGGAAGATAACTCCTTGAGATGGCAGCCCGACCTATTCTCAGCAAGCTGAGTGTCGACCGGGCTGCTTGGAACTCTCTGCACAGCCTTCAGTATATAAATATAAAAAAACACATTCCACCACAGGTATATACATATTAAACAAAGGCGAGCTCACTAATTCCCAGAGGAAAAGTGAGCCCACCTTTTCAAATCCAAACAATCAATATATATTAGGACTACATTGTAGTCAATATGATTAGGCCAGCCCTCTCTCCAAAATATGATATTTTGGACAAAAAGCAGCTTTAATATTTACAATAATATTTTAGGAAAGGGAGAGAACCAAGACGGCCAGACAGGTCCTGGAGAGGAAGAACACACCGCTACATACAGCCCCACAAGCCGCGAAGGCCAAACAATGCACTGCATAATGCAGTACACGGCATGACCAGCGCAGCCGGTGAGGACAATAGCAAGTGCACCCAACGACCCCCCAAAACCGGTCCGACGAGTCCAGGCCCTCACCTCTCCAGCAAACAAACAATAGGCATTCAATTTTGCCGAACTGTGAAATTAAAAGGTCGACTTGACCTACTGAAAATAGCCAAATTTTAACCTGGGAAAGACTATCCCCATGTTAAAACTCCTATGTCAAATCTGTACAATTTGACACAGGAAATAAAACAGGCAAAATGCCGTACATGTACATGTTATACGCAAATCCCCCCCCCTCCCCCAACATGTACAATGTAAGGGAAATACAGTAAACATATCAATCAAACAAAAATACGACTTTGTCGTTTTCCACTTTACAAAATATATTAGATGAACACCAGAATTTTATCAAGTAATCTGGTGAAAATCTGAAATAATCTGCCAGAATTCTAGCACGAATTCTGGCAAGAAATTTTACAATAATTGTTGCTGGAATAGCAGGTCTGTTTTCGAATTTAGACTCGTTACGTGCCAGCCAAATGCACATACGAGCTTCAAATATTAAAATCAAGGTGATTTCAAAATGATTTTTTGAAGCAAATTTGGGTAAAAGACCAAAACGAATAATCCTACTATCCCGTTTTAGACGAATGCCACTTAGATCGGAAACCCAGCCGAAAACCAGGTTCGAGATCAAGCGAACATTCGGACAAAACACGAACAAATGTTCCGTGGTCTCAATGGCATTACAGAAATGGCATTGAAGACGACGAGTAACATGTCGGTTATATAGTAAATAATTAACCGGGATGATATCATGGCTGAGTCGCCATGAAACATCCCGAACGGACGGATCAATACATTTATTCAAGATATTCCTCCACACCATTTTAAAATCAAGGGTGGGGAAAACCCGAATAACCCGAGGTTGTTGACATATTGGTCGGATAAGAAGGAGATCGAATTTTTTAGACGAACAAGGTTGAAACCAATCAAAATTTGGATAAAGGGCCGAAAATCGCCGAAAGGTGTCCATTAAATTCGAATAAAAAGAAGGAACAGTGTCCGAATGCGGAAAGCTGTTGTCAACAAACTGGGGGTTAACCGACCTTAAGGACAAACCAACCCAGTAACGAGCAAAATAAGTCCATTTCGCCTCGGAATCGTTTACAAGCTTCCATATATGCATTAAACGCAATGCATCTAGTTTCGAGGCGAGATGAGCAACCGAAAGTCCCCCTTCGGAGAACCCGGCGTACATAAAATGGCGAGCAATTGGCTCAAAGGCGGAAGTTTTCCATAAAAAGGAAAACATAAGTTTCTGGAACTTCCGCAGTAGATTTTCCGGAAGATCCAGAACACTGCCGACGTAAAGTAATTTGCTCAAGGCCACAGCCTTGAGCAAAACACTTTTACCAAAAAGGGACAGACCCCGAGTCTTCCAAGATTCTAGGACCTTGGAAAACTTTTTCAGGATCGGGTCCCATGTATTGGACATTAAATTGTTACCAACGAATACCCCGAGGATTTTCGCACCGTCCACCCTGGAAATCCCGAATGGATGGTCCGATCGGGTCTTCCATTTCCCGAGGAGCACTCCCTTGGTTTTAAATATGTTTAACTTCGAACCGGAGGCCCCCGCAAAAAGATTGCTCCAATATATTACTCTCCGTATGGAACGCTCAGTACAGCAAATAGCTGTACTGTCATCCGCATACAGAGATATTTTTACCACGTTGGAGGAGCCAGGCAATTTGATCCCCTCTATGTCTGGATCCTTCCGGATCTGAGTCGCGAAAGGCTCCAGACACAGAACATATAAAAGGGGAGACAAACTACAACCCTGACGAACACTCCTAGTAACCGGAAATGGTTCCGTAACGAAACCATTAACGATTACAGAACTAGAAATACCTGTATATAACAGGCGAACCCATTGAATGAAGGAAGGACCAAAACCATATGCTCGTAAGGCACGAAACATAAAAGTCATGGCTCACTCGATCAAAAGCTTTCTCTTGATCGAGTGAAACAAAGGCACAAGGTAAACATAATCCGAAATACAACACAATAAATGTGCATTATCCAGTATCGAACGGTCAGGCACACTGCATGTCTGGTCGTCCACAATAATACTGGACAAGACGCATTGCAAACGGTTGGTGAGAACTTTAGATATAATCTTATAGTCCACATTCAGCAAAGAAATGGGACGCCAAAATTTCAAATTATCCGACTGGGAGGGATCCTTGCAGATCAGAGGGATGTAACCCAGCCTCTGCGAATCCGACAAGGAGCCCTCCCCGAAGGCTAAGTTACTGACAGAAACAATAATATCTGCTAACTCTTCAAAGAAATGGAGATAAAATTCCTTCGACAGGCCATCGTTACCCGGTGACCTGTCGGAGTTCATTCCCTTGAGAGCATCGTAGATCTCCTGTCTCGTGATGGGACCTTCACACACAAGGCGATCAGGCTCATCCAAGACAGGAACATCCTTCAAAAATAAATTAGCAAGGTCATCGTCGATGGGCTCAGAAGATAACAAATTTATATAAAAAATCCGACACTCATGGACGATACAATCATGCGTCACCTCAGGTCCATTCGGAGTCTGAAGCTCCGTCAGCAATTTCTTTTTTGAATTGGAATGTTCCTTTTGAAAGAAAATTTTTGACGGTTTTTCCTGATTGTCTAGAATTTTGGCTTTGGATCTAATTTTTGCCCCATGATAATTCTTTAAATGTATATCTTTTAATTGTTTTCTAAGTTCCAAAATTTGGTCTAAATATTTCCCAGGATTTTCCCTATTTGTCTTATATAATTCCCTGTAATGTTGGTATAAACGATCAATAATTTCGTTTCGTTTTTTTGCATGAGCTTTCCCAAATTTAACAGCTAAATCCCTAATTTCCCCTTTTAAGTTATCCCACCAATCTAAGGAAATTCCATTTGGACATAAAGTCTTATGATAACAAATGAGGACCTGCACTGCCTCATGAAATATTATGTCCTTTAATAAAAGGGAATTAAACTTCCAGAACCCCGGCCCCACCCCCACGTCACCACCAGACGACTCCAAATTTAGAGTCACATGGTCATGGTTGGAAAAGGTGGAAGCCAGGATCCTGGAGGAAATACATTTCGAAATAATAGATGACGAGACATAAAAACGATCCAAACGACAAGCAACATTGTGCGCATACCAAGTGTACTGGCGTTTAGAAGGACATAGGCGGCGAAAGACTTCGACAAGATCGAAATCTTTAGTAAAAGATCTCAAAATCTCCGCCCCAGCAGAGCCCGAATTTCGATCCCCACCCAATTTATCCAGCGCTATATCCTCCACGCAATTAAAATCCCCCCCAAGTACAATGGGTTTACTGCACACAAGGTACGGTACCAAGAAATCGAAGAAAAGTCTTCGATCCTTGGCATCGTTTGGGGCATAAACACACATAAGGCGTATTGGATGATTGTCAATTTCAACATCTAGAAATAGAAAGCGACCATCATGGTCATATTTGAAATTTTTAAATTTTGCCCCTAATCCCAAAGAAACCAGAATGCCCACCCCCTACTATTATTTTCGCCAAAACTTCAATACGCCTTACAAGGCCAAACTTTACAAAAACTCTCCTCCCACAGTTTGGCCTCAACAATACTTGTAATGTAAACTTCTTGTAAAAATAAAATATCGACCTTATTTCTAACGGACCACGACATGAGGAGGTCACGCCTTGCCTCATCCCGTAGCCCGTTACAATTTACGGTAGCGATACAATACATTTATAAGAATATAATACACAATGGAATTGCCCATAAAGGGGAAAAGCCCCACAAAGGGGGAGCCCCATAAAGGGGTGAGACCCACAAGGGGTTATATTTCTTGTGTGTGTATGCAAGTGTGTGCAAGTGTATGGGGGGATAATCAAAAATCGTGAGTCCGTGGCCATTTCCAAGTCATTTACACATCATATATACACAGTCTACTCACTCAAGTAACCTCGTCGGCGGTAGGCCCCGGGGTTCCCACAGAAAAGGAGTCCGAAGAGTCAGCAATGCCAAGGTCCTCCAGCTCCATGCCCGAGGCCTCACTAGCTTCGCCAACCGATGAATTTCTTTCTCGCTGTCTGCCCCTCATCCTCTTCTTGGCGTTCTTGAAGCTCCTCGAAGAGCCACTAGAGGCATCGGTAAGAGTATCGTCTGAACCGTCGGATGCAGTGTCTGACAACGGCTCAGGGACACGATCCCTCTTTAACCGCACCGATTCGTCCATCGGCTCGGTTACAACAGGAGTAGCGGCAACAATGTGTAATTCCGCAGTACACGCAACTCCGCCCCCCCTCCTTCGTAACTGTGTGGACAGAGTCAGGCGGAAGATGGGCAGCGATGGTAGTGTCCTCCTTCCCCTCCACTAAAGAAATGTCCTCCACCGGTGTCTTCATCACTTCTTCCAGTGGAGACTCTTCCAGCTCGTTCCCCGCAACGTCTTCATCCTTGTCCCGGTCATCTTCCTCACTCGCCTTTGGGATCTCTTCTTCAGCAGGCCTCTCATCCCCCACTGTGTGATTAGGCGTCATGGGACGCGGACCGACGCGGGTAATATTAGCATACGTAGGTCTGTTGATGGTACAGTCATTAGAAACGTGCCCAAAGGAGAAGCACCGTCTGCATCTTGGCGTAGCACACTGGTTCGCCACGTGACCATTTTGCCTACACGTCAGGCACGTGGGAGGCGCCCCACGGATGGTAACTAGTGCCTTCGTGTTGAATATTTTAAATTCCAGCGGGATCTTGTCCCTGTCCTGCGGCGCGCAAGCCAGGGACACGTGCGTGACCCCGGTCTCCATCTTTGGATGTCCAGGCACACCGGTCTCATCCACGATGGCCGACGGAGTGCCATATGGCCGTAATGCCCTGTCGATTGCCCATTTGCTCACGTAGGACGGCAGACGAAAAATCCGCAGCTCCACCATCGACTTCGAGTACACAGAAAATTTCAGTACAGTCCCATTCCTCGTCCGTGATGTGCCGGCACCAAGCAACAGTTCGGCGTTCTTAACTTCGTAGAACGTCACAAGCCATTGGCCCGGTCGCTCCCCTGGCGAAATCCTACGAATCCCGGGAGAAGGAATAATCTCTGAAATGGGCCTAATCAGCCCATCCAGAGGAATACGTCCCTTGAAATTCACCACAACAGTTCGGCGAATAATATGTTCGCTCACAGATCGTTGGTAAATCTGTTCATCTGTCAAGAAACTGTCATCACCATAATCTCCGTAATCCATAATGAACGAAAATCTACAGCACTGCTGGAAAATAAGGAAAACACAGAACAATCTCACCAAGGCGTAGTCCAAATCGTAATCCAATCCATTGTCCGTATTCGTTCCAGGTCGTCGTCGGGGGGTAATCCAAAAATTTTTTTGCACAGATACTTTTTTTTATCTTTAAAGCAAGGTTGAATTTATTATCCACATAATTGTAGACAATACAAATGATTGCAACGGAAACAGAGAAATTGTTCAAATAAGGAGAAGGACCCTAAAATTAAAATTAATTGACTAGAGAGATAAAGGGTCCTTCCTTAACTTATCGTTACCGAGAAAGAAATATACAACTGTTAGAAACGATGAACAGAACTAATTATAATAACACGAAATAACGCGACACGAAATCCTACATACCGTTTAAATTGAAACACTCGCAGGAAATTGTCACTGAAACTTTGAATGTCATTTAACGCGACACGAATTTAATTACAGTTTGAATCAAGAAAAAGAAAATAGTCTGTATATCATGTCACAATGAAAGATTCACAGAGAATTTAGCACTCCCGCGTAAATTGTGCTTGTCACACCTACTTGGGCATCCAAGTCCACTACACATTTAAGCGGCACTTCTGTAGATTTATATTGTAGACCAACCAATCCACAAAAACACTTGAAAAAGAAACGAGTTTGTACTGACCCATCAGTACGTTCAACATTCACCGATCCATGAGATGGTCTGTCCCTCGTACACTTGGGACCATGGGCCCCAACACACCATGTAGGTAAGGCGTGTGGCAACAGAAGTTGTTTCACTTTACGATTCACAATTTCCTCGGGCGAAAGTTTCGCCGACCGAAGTTCACGTTTACCCATAGTACTCGGAACCGCGTACGGAGCCTTCCGCACACTGCTCCCTTTATACCGTTCCACCGATACCAAAGGATCACTCACATCCATGGTAGAACCCCAAGTTCCCTTGGGAGGCTCAGTCACTCCAATATTAACAACAACAGAATCATCACTACTATCAGAGTTAGACTCTCCACTCTCCTCTTCCTCTTCCTCATCCTCCCCCTCCTCCATCTGCTCAACCCCACTCATCTCCGAATCCGTACCGAACACTTCTTTAATAACTTCCCGCTTTTCCGTCTCACTCACAGTCTGCACAACTTGAACCGTTTCGCCTTCCGTACTTTCTACTTGGATAGCTTTTACCACAGTACGCACGACTTTACTATGTACACTCCCACCTCCCATACTACTACTCTGCTCCAAATCACTTTGTACAATCTCACCTCCCGTAATAATCTCCTGTTCCACACGACGCACGCACTCACTGGCAGGGCTATGTACCGTTCTGCACTCCTCACAAAATCGTGCAGGACACCAACGGCGGGAATGACCAAAAAGTTTGCATTTAAAACACTGAATCGCACGGCCTGGGACAACTAGCAACACTTTAACTTCATTCTCACCCATGATGGTTTCGTATGGCAGTTCCTGTAAGCTGTCAGCATCCGCCAACAGATGAACTTTCCGAACGTCAGAACCGAACCTGAAATCTGGCGCACTCGCGGTTTCCACCCGAGACACTTTCCCATAGGACGAGAAATAGTTCTCGATCTCATCATCCGATAACTTTGGTGTCACCCACTGTACAGATATTGTCACTCTTTTTGCAGAAAACGGAGATAAGAAAACAGAAAAATCCAAGGAAGTCAAAGTATCTAATTCGACAACGCGATCAGCAACAGGTTTCGAAACAAAAGTTATATACCACTCCCGTGGATCACAGGTTTGACCAAAAGCTTCTACTTCTTCAACATCAACCCCTTCCATATCCAGCATGTCGATGACTTTACGCCTCACAAAGCCCGGTGACCGGAGAGGACCCCTCGTCACGAGCCTCACAGAGCGTTGTAAACTGGAGAATTCCATGATGTAACACGACACGAATTTTACTGGTACAGAACAGGCAATAGAGAAGCACAGACACAGGTAAGATCAGCACAGGTAAATCCACAGGTAATATGCAAATAAATGTCACACAGGTAAATTAGAACTGGAACACGAACAAGCCGCCACGTGTAATGGCCAGCTAAACTGAATGTCACAAAATGAAGAAAACTTTACACGATCACAACACAGTAAATCCAAGGAATACAGCAACCAAATTTCACAAATCACTTCACAACACGTTCACAGAGACACAGTAGAAAAATCCAGGCATAACTCAACGTAAATCCAACAGAAAACGGCAAACACGACGGAGAACAGATGCTACACTTTGACCGCAGCCAAAAGGCCGAGAAGCGATGCCACTCAGCTCCCCCGGTGATTAATACATCCTTCCCCTTCTTCGACATGCATGCCGGGAAATCGAGGATTTTTCTCATCCTATCCTCACCCCTCTCTCTTTCTTAGTCAAACCCTATATAACCCGGGCTGCGCAGCGTCCGCCGCATCGTTCCAACACCAAGGACGGAGAAAAAGTTCACACTCTGATTTCAACTCAATGGACACTACTCGGTTTTCTCCTTCTCAAATATTCATCCAAACTCTCTTTTTCTCTCGCTCGTTCGCGCACGACGCGGCTTTACACGCACATGCGCATCAACGTATGCACTACGTATGTTCAGTAGCTGGCTGATCTCCCCTTTGACCGTGCACGCAATTCCCAGGGGTTACTAGATATAGGCTCCAATATTTACAATGCATTTTTCTTTTCGAAAACTACTTTTTCTTGACTAGCGCTAGCTGGGAAACACGATTCTGAACTCGGTTTGCTTCCTAGACCACTCCTTCATCGATCCGAAAATGTTAGTACGTTGAAATAGGTACATAAAACGGTCGCTGTAGAGCAGACAAAGGCTTGGATGGAGAAAGTCGAGCGCGGGAATTGATGGCCCGGAGAATGCGCTTCTCACAGTCTCTTTCTCCCGCTGAAAAAGTGAAGAAAAACAACAAGAATCGTTGCAGGTGAAGCAAAATTGGTTCTATTTTCGATTTAACTTAGGAAGTGTGGGCCAATCTCGGAAGTACTGCAATACCAAGCCGACCCGTGGCGAGGATGGAGCAAGCTCCAGGTCTCTCGCCTCCGTCCAAAAATCAGTTTAATATCGAAGTGCCCAAATAGGGCACGTATCAGATATTAAGCTGATAAGAACAGATACTTTTTTTTGTCTTTAAAGCAAGGTTGAATTTATTATCCACATAAGTAGAGGCATTACATCAGAAATATTGACAAGGACCGACCTACTCCATAATAAAAATATAGTATCACAGATCGGAAGTAGGTGGCCTTAGAAACACAAGTGTAATGAATGCGGAGGATAATAACATTCAATTGTAAAATGTATATAAATAGAAAGTCAGTCCAAAAGACTTTAACGTTACGCCTTAATAGCTCAAAACCACTTTATATTAAGACGATATATAAGGCGACACGAAAAAGAGCTACAAATAGCCCTGAAATCAACAATCGACCAGAATAACCAGCCGAAACCCACATCCCGGCCGAAACAGACAGGTAACCTACATGTAAATAAACAGACTACAGATATATAACTAAGGACTTGCCAATAACGGCACATAAGCGTCCTTCACAGGACCAACGAAAAACAAAAGTCTTGGTAGATAGACGGTGAAAATCAACACGCAAACGACAACGAACAGAGGCTTCACAAATATTAATAATGCGTGTCCTGGTGAAAGTACGAGAATGATGCTTAATCTCGTTTCGACACTTCCACACAGTCCACTTCAATTCATTGAACAAATACAGAAAAACACAGTTGTAAGATGGAGTGTTACAAGGAACAAAATCATTGAACAATACAAGTCTCTCATTGAAAGAAACAGGCAAAGTGGTGACACGAAAAATTAAATCGGCCAAATAACCCCATAAGGGCCTAACAAAAGTACAAGCGTAAAGCAAATGATCAACAGTTTCCCAGTCCTTATTACAAAAATGACAGTTTAAACGTCTTCTCTCTCTACATATCTTATTTAAAAAAGCACCGGTATATAGAACACGGTTAACGACTTTATAGCAAAAATCACGGACATTATTCTGCAAGATATCCTGATTAATATTCTTCCAGACAACAGAAAAGTCAACAGCAGTAAAAGAACGACAAACAGGAGGAGGAATTAACTTGGGTTGCAACAAAGTGAGGTAAATCTTTTTAGTAGTACATACGGACAAATCAACATCCGGAGCTAAAAGACATAAATTCCCTGAAAGCAATCATGACAGTACGATAAAAATCAGGCATAACATCGGAATGGGGAATAGACAGCTTTGCCATAGAGGGGCACAGAGAACGCAAAGACATACCTAACCAGTAAACAGCAAAATAAACCCAGGAAGGAGGATCATCAGATTCATACAAGGTAAGTAAACGTCTAATATGTCTAACATACAAGGCCTTAAGCTTGGAAGAAATATCAACCAAACCAAAACCCCCATTAGATAAATCATTTAAGAAGACCTCACGCTTGATACATTCATGATCTCCACCCCAAAAGAAATGAAACTGCAGCTGTTGTAACTGCTTTAAATAGTAAGGAGATAAAGGAAAAACAGCACCAACATACCAGAGCTTACTAAAAGCAAGCACATTAATCAGAATAGATTTACCTTTAAACGAAACTTGGCGACCCTTCCACAAATTGAATAGAGAGGCAACCTTATTAAATATTGGAAGCCAATTGGCTTCCATTAATTCATCTTTGAGGACACAGCCAATGCGCATCCCCAACAACTTATAAACACCATTGACCCAGGTAATACCAAAGGGTTGATCAGAACACCCAGACCAGCGCCCCAACCAGAGCCCCTTAGTCTTAACAAAGTTTAATCTCGAGCCAGAAGCTGAATTAAAACGAGTACATAAATTAAGGATATGCATAACAGAAGGCCTGATGTAACGGTGCAGGTAATGTCATCTGCAAACGCGGAGTATTTTACAGGGGTTTTAGAACCGGGAGGACGAACTCCCTCAATTCCAGCATGAGAACGAATCTTGCACAGAAGAGGCTCCAAGGCGAGCACATACAGCAATGGGCTCAAGGCACATCCCTGATGCACTCCCCTTAACAGGGAGAACTCATCGGAAACAAAACCGTTGACAATCACACTACTTTTTGACTCCAAATACAAGAGTTGAATCCACTTCCGAAAATTTGGCCCAAAATTATAAACTTCTAGAAGCCGAAAGAGATATTCATGAGAAACGCGATCAAAGGCTTTCTCATTATCAATACAAAGAAAAATAGCACATAAATCTTTCTGAGAAACATAATCAATAATATTACGAAGCAAATGAGAGTTATCGGCAATACTGCGACCAGGAACAGCACAGGATTGCTCGACAAACACAAGAGTAGACATAACAGCATTTAAACGATTACACAACACTTTAGAAATAATTTTATAGTCCAAGTTAAGCAAAGAAATAGGACGCCAAAACTTTAAATTGTCAGAATCAACAGGGTCTTTACAAATAAGCGAGATATAACTTAATCGTTGTGAAGGACAGAGCAAGTTATCAGCAAAACACTTATTAATATAGGTGACAAATTCAACACCAATAACATTTAGGGCATACATATAAAATTCCTTGAGGAGGCCATCGGAACCAGGAGAGGAGAAATCCTTCATTGACCCAAGCGCAGCCCAAACCTCCTCAAGGGTTATCAAACCCTCTAGAGACTCGGACTGCTCAGGAGACAACGAAGGGAGATCACGAAAAAAGAACTCCATCTCCTCCGCCACAACAGGCTCCGCAGAGAAAAGATTAACATAAAAATCTCTGGCAGGTGAAATAATACCATCGGTATCAGAAATAATATTGCCATCGACAAGTAAACGATTAATATATTTACGCTTGGCATTAGCCTTTTCCTTAGCAAAAAAGAAACGAGAAGGTTTGTCATCGAAGTTAAAATCAGCCGACTTGGAACGAATACGAACACCATCATTATACGATTTAACTAAAGAATCCACCTGATCCTTCAATTCCGAAATTTTAAGAGACTGGGGATCGGAAGCCGAAAGGACCGAAATATTTTTGCGTAGTGAAGAAATAGAAGAATTACGATCCCGAGATAAACGAGCACTATGATATTTAATTAAATGTTTAAATTCAATCTTACATTCCTCCCACCATTGATGAGAGAAATCCGCTGTAGCACATAAAACAGTACAGGAAATCTGTACGAAAAACAGGATCAGACAGAGTACTGACATTGCAATGCCAGTAACCCGGCCCAGTCTTAATACAAGGTACATTACGAAAGTATGAATTCACAAAACAATGATCAGATAAAGACGCAACAGTAATGAAGGACATATCAAGAAACTTAATCAAAGAGGAGGAAACAAAAATACGATCGAGTAAACAAGAAACAGTACCATTGGATCAAGAAATCGCAACGGAAGAAGGATGAAGGTAACGAAAAGAATCAACCAAGTCAAAATCAGAAAGAATAGAGCGGAGGATATCCGCGCAGGCAAGACTACGCACAGGATTACCCCCTAACTTATCGATAGCAGAGTTAAATATTAAATTGAAATCACCAGCCATCACAATATGACGACTGGAAACTAAATAGGAAGAAAGAGATTCAATAAAAGGCTTCCGGGCCGACTGACGATCCGGAGCATAAACAGAAATTAAGCGCAACTTAAGATCATTTACAGTACAATCACAAACAATCAACCGACCATCAAAATCACGAGTAACATCATCAAAAGAAACATTTAATTTGGGATGAAAAATAATTCCAACCCCGCAGGAATGAACAGATCCATAAGAAAACTTACACTCATCACCCCATTCCTTTTTCCACACACGCAACATTAAATCCGAACAAAGAAGGGTTTCCTGCAAGAAAATTATATCATGCGAGAGCAACTTACATGTAGTAAACAGAGTAGAATATTTTGAAATCAAACCATTGCAATTTAGCGTATGCATAGACAAATTAAATACCGCCATTTAATAACAATAATAACCACACTGCACACAAAATACATGCAAGCATGCGCATACGCAACATACACGTATACATACATACATACGTACAAACATACGCACATACACATATACACACATACATCACCCAAATATAATAATATAATATAGTAGTAGAGAAAAGATTCCATCTGGCCAACATTAGGCCAGAGTATTCTAGATATAGTCCAAGTCGTGTCCATAAATCAAGTCCATAATTCGGTCCAGGTCGATAATCCTCATTGTCGTTCATGTCCAAATCAATAGTCCTATAATCATAGTCCGTGGGCTTGAAGAAGAGTAGAAAGGCGAAACACTATGATGACTTTTTACCACGGGATTTGGGCTTCCCCGCATCCTTTGGACGAGGATTGTCTTTACCCGGGGTTTTCATTTCAACATGTGCTTTTTCCACAGAATCAGATGAACGTCGCCACTTGTTGGGAATTTCCGCCGAAGAAGATAGAGGGGGGGCTTTGGATTTTCTACTGGCCGGCTCAACTTCCATCGATTCGGCAGCGATCTCCTCAGCCATCTTACCATTTAACTCTTGGGAGAGGTAAGCATCGGTACGTGGAGAGGAATTGAGGTCGATATCAACTTCCTCTCCATAAGCATCAGTAATGGGGGACTCGTTATGAGCCTCACTCCCATCAGAAACCTCGCCTGCAGCTACTTTACCACTTAATTCGAATTCATGGTCTCCGTCCGAAAAATAACGATCACTTTGATCAGACTCCTCGAGGTCGGGAAGATCATCAGGGTAGGCGGAACTAACATTGAAGAGGCCTTCCTCTATGATCGAACCCGGTGTAGAGGGGGGGACCCTCCTCAGTCCCATCCAGCTCGGCTGCTTGTTTTGCTATCGACGCGTATGAAGGACGAGCTGGGTGGTTGTGCGTTGTATGACCAAAGGATTTACAAACCGTACACTGTTCTGCATCACAATTCCGGCGAATGTGCCCGACACAATTACAGCGTAGACACATAGCGGGACGACCAACGACCAAAACAAGGGCTTGATATTTCAAAATGGTGTCTCTCTAAGGGATCAGGGCCTTGTTCGTCTCGGTACACTCTACTGTGACCCGTCGAACAAGGGTGGCGGTGTTTGAATTAGGAATAAATTCATCGGCGACGTCAATTACCTTTCCAAATTGACTCGCCCACACAGAAATATCAGAGTCACGGACAAACCAGGGTAGCCAACGCAAACGGATAACGACTCTTTGCCTGTTATAGCTGAAGACGGACATTCTCAAGTTCGTCCCCTCTAAATCCACAAAACCGGTTCTACTGAAATCATCGCAATCTTTCACAGATTTAAGAGTTGTGAACCACTCCCGAGACCCCT
The DNA here is from genome assembly GCA_036873755.1 of Hanleya hanleyi. NCBI lineage: Eukaryota > Metazoa > Mollusca > Polyplacophora > Lepidopleurida > Hanleyidae > Hanleya > Hanleya hanleyi. Next base: position 69,687 of record JAVTVY010030328.1, on the reverse strand, counting down.
TCAGCTCTCCTAGGGCGTCTACACGTTCCAACGGTATACCGGCACGCTCCAAAGACGCGATAATCGCGTCCTGCATTACCTGGTAAGGTTTGGGGGGACCGTCCGCCACCAGCCGAAGCGAGCGCTTCAGCCTGGACGGATCCACCCCAGTGACCACCGAACCAGCCATGCAACCGAAAAGCAAAAGTACCGGGTACTGTACACTTACTCCTCCTCAGAGGCAGTACCAGGATACTCACGTAGTCCTTAAGTCCGTGTCCTTAAATCAAGTCCGTAGTTCGCTCCAGTTCGTAATCCAGTTCAATCCAAACACAGAATCCAAAAAGCACTCCACAGTACGACACAGATACTACATTTTTATCTGTGCCAAAAGGCCGAGAAGCGATGCCGCTCAGCGCCCCCGGTGATTAATACATCCTTCCCCTTCTTCGACATGCATGCCGGGAAATCGAGGATTTTTCTCATCCTATCCTCACCCCTCTCTCTTTCTTAGTCAAACCCTATATAACCCGGGCTGCGCATCGTTCCAACACCAAGGACGGAGAAAAAGTTCACATTCTGATTTCCACTCAATGGACACTCCTCGGTTTTCTCCTTCTCAAATATTCATCCAAACTCTCTTTTTCTCTCGCTCGTTCGCGCACGACGCGGCTTTACACGCACATGCGCATCAACGTATGCACTACGTATGTTCAGTGGCTGGCTGATCTCCCCTTTGACCGTGCACGCAATTCCCAGGGGTTACTAGATATAGGCTCCAATTTTTACAATGCATTTTTGTTTTCGAAAACTACTTTTTCTTGACTAGCGGCAGCTGGGAAACACGATTCTGAACTCCGTTTGCTTCCTAGACCGCTCCTTCATCGATCCGAAAATGTTAATACGTTGAAATAGGTACATAAAACGGTCGCTGTAGAGCAGACAAAGGCTTGGATGGAGAAAGTCGAGCGCGGGAATTGATGGCCCGGAGAATGCGCTTCTCACAGTCTCTTTCTCCCGCTGAAAAAGTGAAGAAAAACAACAAGAGTCGTTGCAGGTGAAGCAAAATTGGTTCTATTTTTCGATTTAACTTAGGAAGTGTGGGCCAATCTCGGAAGTACTGCAATACCAAGCCGACCCGTGGCGAGGATGGAGCAAGCTCCATCCTCTCTCGCCTCCGTCCAGAAATCAGTTTAATATCGAAGTAATATTTTTATCTTTTCAAAACGTTGAATTTATTCGTTCGGATGACAATGTTACAAAGTTGACAGAATGTGAAGACGAAATAATTTCATCGTAAATGGCTTAAAGCTCACAATAATGAATTAAGGTGGAAGATCCTGGCGGATAAAACGAACTGACTAGAATGCCAGAATCTATCCAAACTGAAGGTAATGTACAGAAATGAGAATAGAATAACAAATGTTTTAACGAAATGTACGAAGACTGTAACAGAGGATATAATTTAACTTGGCCTTTCGAACGTAAACAAAGAAATTAACATTTGTGTCCCGAAGGACAGACGAGGGTATAAACGGTAACAAAACATTGAGTCAACGTGTTCAACAATTAACGAACGTATATACAGTTAATTACAGAAGACAATTGTTACGGATGCATAGAAGTTATTCAGAACATAGGTATTTTTAGAGTACAATCACATATATACAACGAATGTACAGAAAGACAATCAGATGACAATTATTACGGAAGCATAGAAGTTATTCCAAAATATGTACAGACTGACACTGACAAACAGATGACAATTAGTATGAATATATAACAGTTATTCCAGAACATATGTATTTTTACAGTACAATCATAAACAAATATATACAAAATATTTACAGAATGACATTGACAAAGATATACAATGTGAAACTGGATTACACAGATATAATTAGGTTAGACTTATACACATGACATAAACGGGTATCACAAGACCAGACATAGAGAAAAGTATTGGTAGATAAACGAACAAAATCGACACGAATACGACAACGGACAGCACGTAAAAACAAAGACCAGATATCAGAACAAACAAAGGTACGACGGTTATACTTTACCAGATTGCGACATTTCCAAATCGTCCATTTTAATTCTGAAACGAAGTAAAGAAACATGTCATTGTAAAACTTGTTGGGCGATTTGGAAAAGTGGCTAAATACAACTAAAATTGGAGTGAATGTAACAGTAAACTTAATCAAAAGCGTAACTAAATCAGATAACTTTCTCCATAACGGAGCAACATAAGGACATTCAAAAAATAAGTGTTCAGGAGTTTCCCACATAGAATTACAAAATAAACAATTATAATGACGAGACACACGACAAATCTTGTTTAAATAATCACCAGTAAACCAAACACGATTGACGAGACGAAACAAAAAGTCCTTCACATTATTAGATAAAATCGTGTTAACAATTTCTTTGTATACAGATTTAAAATCAATTCTGGGATATAACGTAATGATTCTGGGTTTAACTAATTTATCTCGAATAAGTAAAGTGTAAAACAGCTTTGAGGACTGGGTAGCCCAGTCTAAATCAGGATATAACTCAAGAACAGAACGAACCAAGGGAATAATACCTCTATAGAATAGAGGAACATAATCAGAATACGGCATAGAATTGCGCGCCATAAGAGGACATAACTTTCGTAGAGACAAACCAAGCCAATAAACAGTAAAATGACACCAAGCAGGGCAATCATCAGTGGGATACAACATATTAAAGCAAGCGTTTAATGTGAGACAAATAAAAAGCATTCAATTTTGTTTTGATATCAACAAGATTAAAACCACGATGTGGAATGGGGTTCAAGAGGGACTCCCGACGGAGACACTCATGCCCCCTATTCCAAAAGAAATTAAACTCAAGTTTCGTAAACTGCTTAAGAAAATAATTAGGAAGAGGTAGGACCTGCCCAACATACCATAACTTACTTAAAGCAAGCGACTGGAGAAGGACAGACCTACCCCTAAAAGACAAAGTACGATTTTTCCAAAGGTTTAAAACAGAAGAATACTTTCGGAACACAGGTGACCAGTTAGATTCAAATAAATCATTAACATCAGTATAATTTCCAATGTAAATACCCAACAGTTTATTTAAAGAGTTAACCCAAGTATTGCCATAAGGCTGATCTTCACACCCCGAAAAAGAACCCAACCACATACCCTTAGTTTTCAGAAGATTTACTCTGGAACCAGAAGCTTCATCAAACAGTGTACAATAATTAAGAACCTTGACAACGGAACGACCATTTGCCAGGGTACACGTGATATCATCAGCAAAAGCTGAAATTTTGTTTTCCTTTTTAGAGCCAGGGGGACGGAAACCCCGAACTTCGTCATCAGCCCGAATTTTGTTAAGGAGCGGCTCCAGAGAGAGGACATACAGGAGCGGGCTCAAGGCACACCCCTGATGGACCCCCCTCTCAAGCGGAAACGGCTCCGAAACAAAACCGTTCACGAGGACAGAGCTAGAGGTTTCATTATACAAGAGCTTAATCCAGCTAATAAAATTTTGACCGAAACCATACTCCTCTAATAGCCGAAAAAGATACTCATGAGATACCCTGTCAAAAGCCTTTTCGTTGTCAATACAAAGGAAAACACCAGGTAAGTTTTTTTGATTAATGTAGTCAATAATTTCGAAGTAAATGACAATTGTCAGTAATAGATCTACCAGGAACAGAAGCAGTTTGATCAAGATGGACCAAGGAGCCCATCACACTGCCCAACCGATTATACAACACTTTTGAAATAATCTTATAATCAAGATTGAGCAGTGAAATGGGCCGCCAAAATTTAAGGTTTTCAGCCTTAGTCTCATCTTTACTTAAAAGTGTAATATAAGATAAGCGCTGGGACTCTGACAGAATCCCAGCTTCAAAACATTTATTAATATAAATGACAAAATCATGACCAAACAAATCAAGAAATTGTACGTAAAATTCTTTTGGCAGACTATCGGGACCCGGTGACGAGTTATCCTTCATGCCCCTTAATGCAGTCCTCACCTCCTCCAGAGAAATAGGTTCTTCGAGAAGACCCGCATCCTCTGGAGATAAATGAGGCAAGTCCTGCAAAAAGAAGTCAATCATGGAGCCCGACACCGGATCCCGAGAATACAAGTTAGAATAGAAATTTTTGCATGCTGAAATGATGTCGTCGGAAGAAGTATATTCAACATCATCAGTAACAATCTTACCCATATACTTCTTCTTTGCAGAAGCCTTCTCTCTATTAAGGAAATAACGGGAAGGTTTGTCATCATAATTGAAGTCACGTGCCCTGGATCTAATATAGACCCCCTTGTTGTAAGAAGAGAGGGCGGAATTAAGTTCATCACGCAGTCCATCAATCACGGGAGAAGAGGGATCATTACGAGTAAACTCCGAAGTAGATTTTTTAAGCGAATTAATATGCCGTAGCATGGAAAAGCGACCAGAGGTCCCTCATATCCTCCAACAACAGGAGATCATCCTGGACAGAGACATTACAATGCCAGTATCCTGATCCAGATAAAGGGGATGCCAATCGGCTAAGAGAAAAGTTAACAAAGGAGTGGTCAGAACATAAAGAAGGCGAAATGGAACAATCGGACAAAAATTGGATAAGGGAATCCGAAATAAAAAATCGATCTAGGAGACAAGAGACAGACGTGCTGGATCAGGACACTGCCACAGTATTAGGATGAATATGTCTATAAACATCTTTCAAATTAAAATCAGAACATAGTTGGGAAATAATACCTGAGCCCCCCAAACTACGTTCGGGGTTCCCACCAACCTTGTCAATGGATGCATTAAATATACAATTAAAATCACCGCCCATAATGATTGGGCGGCTAGTTGACAAGTATTGATGTAAGGAACCAAACAAATCTTTTCTATCGGCCTCACGGTCAGGTGCATAGACACAGATGAATCTAAACTGAAAATCATTAATATCACAATCACAGCAAACAATACGACCATCGAAATCTCGAGAAACATATTTAATAGATAAATTAAGAGATTTTTTAAACAAAATACCTACTCCCCTGGAGTTGTAGGCACCATAACTAAACACAGCCTCACCTCCCCACTCAGACTTCCATAGATCTTCAGATGATTTAGAATACAAATGAGTTTCCTGTAAGAATATAATAGAAGGAGAAGACAGCTTGCAAAAAGTAAAGAAATTATTTCGTTTGGAATTTGTATTTAAACCATTACAATTAATAGAAGATAAAGATAACATAAAATCACCCATGCTAGCCATGGTGAGAGCATAAACAATCAAATAACTAAAAATAGCCATTGCAGGGCTGTGACTGAGTCAAACAAAGGAAATCGACAAGTACAGGGTAAATGCACCAGAACCGTGAGGCTCTATACAGGGGACATACACAAAACATATATGTACACAAACATTTTGTTTACATAACACAAATATACACATGCATACATACAAATATAACATTGTAACGTCAGAAGAAATTGGCAAAAAGTCAAGCGGAGAAAAAGCACACATATACAAGAGACACGATACCAACAACAGAGTTCGTAGAGACAAGTAATAAATACGTAAGACCGCGTATATGATTTTGTTTTGGTCTTGTAAACTATTGTCACTTTTTCCTTTGCCGACCTCGCCGATGATCCTTGGCCTCTGGGTCGGGGACTCACCCTTCTTGTGCGAACTTCGACTTCTCGTCTTCAATCTATTCCTCGCGATTGGGTCAGGAGACACTTCCACTTTCGGGGTAATAATAGGATGAATTTCCGAGTCATCAGAACGAGTAGAAGACTGTGAAGCAGGCAAGTTAGGGGGAATATAATTACTGTCCACACTGGACTGTGTTGGAGACAGTGAAAAACCATTTTGGGTGGAAGGCATAGGCGTATTGGTTAAAGGGTGAAGGTCATCCTGAGATGAAAGTGAGGGGGAATGGCCCCCCCTCGGCGCTACACTGCATACTTAACTGAGGATTGAGGTGATCCACGGTGTCGCAAAAATCCACATTTGTGTCGTCGCTTTCTAGATCTTGATCGGACATCTCATCGTCATTCCGGACACCCTGGTCTTTCATTTCATCCACACTCGTTTCCTCGTCCACATCGATCACAAGCCGTTTGTCACCCCCCTCGGACTCCTCTTCATTCCGGTCATTAGGTGTATCGGTGGGGTCGTTTAGATCACCGGCATCTTCTTGTTCGCCTGTTTTGCCGGCTACCACCCCACTCCATTCTCGCGTTTTATTCCTGAAACAGTTAGCAGCTTCATGTTTATAGGAACCGCAGTAGGGACATTTTGGAGCGGGACACTGGAATCTGTAGTGGCCGTGACACCAACACGTTAAGCACAGGGATGATCGTCCCGGAATGGTGATCAGGGCCAACGTACCAAATTTTCTTGTGTGAGGTATAGCCTCAAAAGCACTGGCCGGCATAGTCATAGTGACTCGCCTCGCCCCATATCCCATCGGGTCTCCCTGTTTAAACTCCTCGGTAACAGACTCGACTTCACCGTGCGTTGAAAAATATTCTTCAATTTCTTCATTAGATACAATATAGGGTAGCCAATGTACTTTCAGGGAAACGTGCCTTTTCAAAAAGTCCGTTGAAACAAAAGGAATTCAAATCTTCAACGTAATGTTCAACTCCTCGTCCGAACTCGTCAGCTTTATGATAACTTTTAAAGGCGATGAACCATTCACGGGAACCTCGCATTTGGTCAACACAATCGAGATCCAATTGATTAAACCGTGGCTTTCTGCACACATATCTGATCAGGGAAGCACGGATTTTGGCTGCATTGCCCTCTGGGTTGTCGATGAACCGGATTCTCAGGGTCCGGCCCAACCGCTCCTCACTAATTCCCTTCGGGATCACCCGGTTTGCCATTTTTGGGTGCCACCAAAGAAGGCCCGAGTCCCGGAAAAATCAAAATAACTCACCAAGGAGTGTCCAGTCCGTGATCCGTGAGGCGTAGTCCGTGGGCAGGCAAAGGTAAAAATCCAAGGGTCGATAACTCTGTATGAACGGTTCCAAATCGGTATCCAAAAGAGCGTAATCCAGGGGCGGTCCAGTGTCGTAAATCCAATGAATCCAAGGTAAATCACAGCTGCTATGGTTTAGCCAAACCCGCAGTCCCGACCTTTGACTTAGCCAAAAGGCCGAGAAGCGATGCCGCTCAGCGCCCCCGGTGATTAATACATCCTTCCCCTTCTTCGACATGCATGCCGGGAAATCGAAGATTTTTCTCATCCTATCCTCACCCCTCTCTCTTTCTTAGTCAAACCCTATATAACCCGGGCTGCACAGCGTCCGCCGCATCGTTCCAACACCAAGGACGGAGAAAAAGTTCACATTCTGAATTCCACTCAATGGACACTCCTCGGTTTTCTCCTTCTCAAATATTCATCCAAACTCTCTTTTTCTCTCGCTCGTTCGCGCACGACGCGGCTTTACAGGCACATGCACTTCAACGTATGCATTACGTATGTTCAGTAGCTGGTTGATCTCCCCTTTGACCGTGCACGCAATTCCCAGGGGTTACTAGATATAGGCTCCAATTTTTACAATGCATTTTTGTTTTCGAAAACTACTTTTTCTTGACTAGCGGCAGCTGGGAAACACGATTCTGAACTCCGTTTGCTTCCTAGACCGCTCCTTCATCGATCCGAAAATGTTAGTACGTTGAAATAGGTACATAAAACGGTCGCTGTAGAGCAGACAAAGGCTTGGATGGAGAAAGTCGAGCGCGGGAATTGATGGCCCGGAGAATGCGCTTCTCACAGTCTCTTTCTCCCGCTGAAAAAGTGAAGAAAAACAACAAGAGTCGTTTCAGGTGAAGCAAAATTGGTTCTATTTTTCGTTTAACTTAGGAAGTGTGGGCCAATCTCGGAAGTACTGCAATACCAAGCCGACCCGTGCCCGTGGCGAGGATGGAGCAAGCTCCAGGTCTCTCGCCTCTGTCCAAAAATCAGTTTAATATCGAAGTGCCCAAATAGGGCACGTATCAGATATTAATCTGATAAGAACAGATACGATTTACGATTTTAAATAATGTTTATTCATCAGACTGATGACAATACATAGTTGACAGAAGGAAATATGGACTAAATCCATCAAATTGGCTTAAGGCTCACAAAAAGTTATGATTTAATGAAATTAGGTAAAAGGAAATACAGAGATTTAGAAGGCCATAATGTTAAAATTTAATGACTAGAATAAAATATTTAAGGCCTTCTAAGTTATTTATCTGTATATACAGTTATTAATTTATCATGAAAATACATATATATATATGTACAAATGTATAATAGTAAACAACATAGTTCGCACAATCGAAAGCTGTGCAGGAGTCTCAGATGATAACCCCTTGAGATGGCAGCCCGACCTATCCTCAGCAAGCTGAGTGTCGACCGGGCTGCTTGAAACTCCCTGCACAGCCTTCCGTATATAAATATAAAGAAATACATTCTACCAACGGTATATACACATTCGCAAAGGTGAGCTCATTAAATCCCAGAGGGAAAATAAGCCCTCCTTTTCAAAGCCAAACAACAAATATATATATATACTACATTGTAGTTAATATAATCAAGCCAACCCCTTGCCCAAAATATGATATTTTGGACAAAAAGCAGCTTTAATAATTACATTAATAATGTAGGACAGGGAGAGAACCAAGACGGCCAGACAGGTCCCGGAGAGGCAGAACACACCGCTAAGAAAAACCCCACAAGCCGCGAAGGCCAAGCAATCCACTGCATAATGCAGTACACGGCCTGACCAACGCAGCCGGTGAGGACAATAGCAAGTGCACCCAACGACCCCCCAAAACCGGTCTGGCGAGTCCAGGCCCTCACCTCTCCAGCAAACAAACAATAGGCATTAAGTTTTGCCGAACTGTGAATGAACAGGTCGACGACCTACTAAGAATGACAAAATTTTAACCTGGGAAAGACTATCCCCATGTTATAGCCCCTATGTCAAATCCGTACAATTTGACACAGGAAATAAACCAAGCAAAATGCCGTACATGTACATGTTATACCATGCACAATATACATGTACATGCTACACCATGCACAATGCAGGAGAAATTCGATAACCAAATCAGTCAAACAAAAAAACAACTTTGTCGTTTTCTATTTTACAAAATATGTTAGATGAACACCAGAATTTTATAAAGTAATCTGATGTAAATCTTAAATAATCTGCCAGAATTCTAGAACGAATTCTGGCAAGAAATTTCACAATAATTGTTGCTGGAATAGCAGGTCTGTTTTCGAATTTAGACTCGTTACGTGCCAGCCAAATGCACATACGAGCTTCAAATACTAAAATCAAGGCAATTTCAAAATGGGTTTTTGAAGTAAATTTGGGTAAAAGACCAAAACGAATGATCCTACTATCCCGTTTTAGACGAATGCCACTCAGATCGGAAACCCAGCCGAAAACCAAGTTCCAGATCAAGCGAACATTCGGGCAAAACACAAATAAATGTTCCGTGGTCTCAATGCCATTACAGAAATGGCACTGAAGCCGACGGGTAACATGTCGGTTATATAGTAAATAGTTAACAGGGATGATATCATGGCTGAGTCGCCATGAAACATCCCGAACAGACAGATCGATACATTTATTCAAGATATTCCTCCACACCATTTTAAAATCAAGGGTGGGGAAAACCCGAATAACCCGAGGTTGTTGACATATTGGTAAAATGAGAAGAAGATAGAATTTTTTGGACGAACAGGGTTGAAACCAATCAAAATTTGGGTAAAGGGCCGAAAATCGCCGAAAGGTGTCCATTAAATTCGAATAAAATGAAGGAACAGCATCTGAATGTGGAAAGCTGTGGTCAACAAACTGGGGTTTAACCGACCTTAAGGACAAACCAACCCAGTAACGAGCAAAATAAGTCCATTTCGCCTCGGAACCATTTACAAGCTTCCATATATGCATTAAACGCAATACATCTAGTTTCGAGGCGAGATGAGCAACCGAAAGTCCCCCTCCGGAGAACCCGGCATACATAAAATGACGAGCAATCGGCTCAAAAGCGGAAGTTTTCCATAAAAAGGAAAACATAAGTTTCTGGAACTTCCGCAGTAGATTTTCCGGAAGATCCAGAACACTGCCGACGTAAAGTAATTTGCTCAAGGCAACAGCCTTGAGCAAAACACTTTTACCAAAAAGGGACAGACCCCGAGTCTTCCAAGATTCCAAGACCTTGGAAAACTTTTCCAGGATCGGGTCCCATGTATTGGACATTAGATTTTTACCAAAGAATACCCCGAGGATTTTCGCACCGTCCACCCAGGAAATCCCGAATGGATGGTCCGATCGGGTCTTCCATTTGCCGAGGAGCACTCCCTTGGTTTTAAAAATATTCAACTTCGAACCGGAGGCCCCCGCAAAAAGATTGCTCCAATATATTACTCTCCGTATGGAACGCCCAGTACAGCAAATAGCTGTACTGTCGTCCGCATACAGAGATATTTTTACCACTTTGGAGGAGCCAGACAATTTGACTCCCTCTATGTCTGGATCCTTCCGGATCTGAATCGCGAAAGGCTCCAAACACAGAACATATAAAAGGGGAGACAAACTACAACCCTGACGAACACTCCTAGTAACCGGAAATGGTTCCGTAACGAAACCATTAACGATTACAGAACTAGAAATACCTGTATATAACAGGCGAACCCATTGAATGAAGGAAGGACCAAAACCATATGCTCGTAAGGCACGAAACATAAAGTCATGGCTCACTCGATCAAAAGCTTTCTCTTGATCGAGTGAAACAAAGGCACAATGTAATTTTTTTTGCTCAACATAATCCCAAATACAACGCAATAAATGTACATTATCCAGTATCGAACGACCAGGCACACTGCATGTCTGATCGTCCACAATAATACTGGACAAGACGCATTGCAAACGGTTAGTGAGAACTTTGGATATAATTTTATAGTCCACATTTAATAAAGAAATGGGACGCCAAAATTTCAAATTATCCGACTGGGAAGGATCCTTGCAGATCAGAGAGATGTAACCCAGCCTCTGTGAATCCGACAAGGAGCCCTCCCCGAAGGCCAAGTTGCTGACAGAAACAAGAATATCTGCCAACTCCTCAAAGAAATGGAGATAAAATTCCTTCGACAGGCCATCGTTACCCGGTGACCTGTCGGAGTTCATTCCCTTGAGGGCATCATAGATCTCCTGTCTCGTGATGGGACCTTCACACGCAAGGCGATCAGGCCCATCCAAGACAGGAACATCTTTCAAAAATAAGTTAGCAAGGTCATCGTCGATGGGCTCAGAAGATAACAAATTAATATAAAAATCCCGACACTCATCGACGATACGATCATACGTCACCGCAGGTCCATTCGGAGTCTGAAGCTCCGTCAAAAATTTCTTTTTTGAATTGGAATATTCCTTTTGAAAGAGAAATTTGGATGGTTTTTCCTGATTATCTAGAATTTTGGCTTTGGATCTAATTTTTGCCCCATGATAATTCTTTAAATGTATGTCTTTTAATTGTTTCCTAAGTTCTAAAATTTGATCTAAATATTCACCAGGATTTTCCCTATTGGCCCTATGTAATTTTCTATAATGTTGATATTACAACACATAAAAAACGATATAAACGATCAATAATTTCGTTTCGTTTTTTGCCTGAACTTTCCCAAATTTAACTGCTAAAACCCTAATTTCACTCTTTAATTTATCCCACCAATCTAAGGAAATTCCATTTGGACATAAAGTCTTATGATGAGAAATGAGGACCTGCACTGCCTCATGAAATATGACATCCTTTAATAAAAGGGAATTGAACTTCCAGAACCCCGGCCCCACCCCCACGTCACCACCAGACGAATCCAAATTTAGAGTCGCATGGTCGTGGTTGGAAAAGGTGGAAGCCAGGATCCTGGAGGAAATACATTTAGAAATAATCGATGACGAGACATAAAAGCGATCCAAACGACAAGCAACATTGTGCGCATACGAAGTGTACTGGCGTTTAGAAGGATATAGGCGGCGAAAGACTTCGATTAGATCGAAATCTTTAGTAAAGGATCTCAAAATTTCCGCCCCAGCAGACCCCGAATTTCGATCCCCACCCAATTTATCCAGCGCTATATCCTCCACGCAATTAAAATCCCCCCAAGTACAATGGGTTTACTGCACACAAGGTACGGTACCAAGAAATCGAAGAAAAGCCTTCGATCCTTGGCATCGTTTGGGGCATAAACACACATAAGGCGTATTGGATGATTATCAATTTCAACATCTAGAAATAGAAAGCGACCATCATGGTCATATTTGAAATTTTTAAATTTTGCCCCTAATCCCAAAGAAACCAGAATACCCACCCCCCTACTATTATTTTCGCCAAAACTCCAATACGCCTTACAAGGCCAAGGCCAAAAACTCTCCTCCCATAGTTTGGCCTCGACAATGTTTGTAATATAAACTTCTTGTAAAAATAAGATATCAACCTTATTTCTAACGGACCACGACATGAGGAGGTCACGTCTTGCCTCATCTCGTAGCCCGTTACAATTTACAGTAGCGATACAATACATTTACAAGAATATAATGCACAACGGAATTGCCCATAAAGGGGAAAGGCCCCACAAAGGGGGGGGGAGCCCCATAAAGGGGTGAGACCCGCAAGGGGTTATATTTCTTGTGTGTGTATGCATGTGTGTGCAAGTGTATGGGGGGATGATCAAAAATCGTTTGTCCGTGGCCATTTCCAGTTCGCCATCTACACATCATATATCAATACAGTTACTCACTAGGTCACCTCGTCGGTTCCCAGAGAAACGCAGCCTGGAGAGTTGTCGATCCCAAGTTCATCCAAAACCATGCCGAGGCATCACTAGTTTCCCCAGCCGAGGAAAGTCTCTCCCTCTGTCTGTTCCTCCTCCTGACTCGTCCATCGGCTCGACAACTTCAACAACTTCAACCGGAGTTGCGGGCACTATGTGTAGTTGCGCCTTGCATACTACTCCGCCCCCTTCCTTTGTAACTGCGGGGACGGAGTCCGGTGGAAGATGGGCATCGATTGTAGTGGCCTCTCTCCCCTCCACTAAGGAACTCTCTTTCACCGGTGCCACTTCTTCTAGTGGAGACTCATCCGCACCGTCATCCTTGTCCCGGTCATCTGCCTTAGGGACCTCTTCCTCAGTAGGCCTCTCATCTCCTACGACATGATTGGGTGTCATGGGACGTGGACCTTTACGAACAATGTTTGCATATGTCGGCCTGTTGATGGTACAGTCGTCCGACAGGTGCCCAAATGAGAAGCACCTTCTGCATCTCGGCGTACAACACTGATTTGCCACGTGGCCTTTTTGGCGACATGTCAGGCACGTGGGAGGCGCCCCACGGACTGTTACTAGTCCTTTTGTGTTAAAAAGTTTCAGTTCCAACGGGATCTTGTCCCTATCCTGGGGTGCATACGCCAGGGACACGTGCGTCACGCCAGTCTCAACTTTGGGGTGACCCGGAACACCAGTTTCGTCTACTATGGCCGACGCAATGCCATACGGCCGCAACGCCCTGTCTATCGCCCATTTCGTCACATAGGGCGGCAGACGGAAAATCCGCAGCTCCACCACAGACTTAGAATAAACGGAGAACTTCAGAACAGTTCCATTCTTCGTCCTTGTCGAACCGGCACCAAGCAAAAGTTCAGCACTTTTCACCTCGTAAAAGGTCACCAGCCACACCCGGTCGCTCTCCTGGCGAAATCCTGCGAATACCAGGCGAAGGAACAATCTCTGAAATAGGTCGGATCAGCCCCTCCCGCGCAATACGACCCTTAAAATTCACGACCACAGTTCGGCGGATGATATGCTCGTTTACAGAGCGTTGATAGATCTGTTCATCCGTTAGGCAGCTGTCGTCACCATCGTCTCCGTAATCCATTGTGAAAAAGCACAGCCGGAAAATAAGAAAAACACAAAAAAATCTCACCAAGGGGTAATCCAATCCATAGTCCGTAGGCAGTCCAAGTCGTCGTCGAGGGTAATCCAAATGAATATTTTTTTGCGCAGATACTATACTTTGATCGTGCCAAAAGGCCGAGAAGCGATGCCGCTCAGCGCCCCCGGTGATTAATACATCCTTCCCCTTCTTCGACATGCATGCCGGGAAATCGAGGATATTTCTCATCCTATCCTCACCCCTCTCTCTTTCCTAGTCAAACCCTATATAACCCGGGCTGCACAGCGTCCGCCGCATCGTTCCAACACCAAGGACGGAGAACATGTTCACATTCTGATTTCCACTCAATGGACACTCCTCGGTTTTCTCCTTCTCAAATATTCATCCAAACTCTCTTTTTCTCTCGCTCGTTCGCGCACGACGCGGCTTTACACGCACATGCGCATCAACGTATGCATTACGTATGTTCAGTAGCTGGCTGATCTCCCCTTTGACCGTGCACGCAATTCCCAGGGGTTACTAGATATAGGCTCCAATTTTTACAATGCATTTTTCTTTTCGAAAACTACTTTTTCTTGACTAGCGGCAGCTGGGAAACACGATTCTGAACTCCGTTTGCTTCCTAGACCGCTCCTTCATCGATCCGAAAATGTTAGTACGTTGAAATAGGTACATAAAACGGTCGCTGTAGAGCAGACAAAGGCTTGGATGGAGAAAGTCGAGCGCGGGAATTGATGGCCCGGAGAATGCGCTTCTCACAGTCTCTTTCTCCCGCTGAAAAAGTGAAGAAAAACAACAAGAGTCGTTGCAGGTGAAGCAAAATTGGTTCTATTTTTCGATTTAACTTAGGAAGTGTGGGCCAATCTCGGAAGTACTGCAATACCGAGCCGACCCGTGGCGAGGATGGAGCAAGCTCCAGGTCTCTCGCCTCCGTCCAAAAATCAGTTTAATATCGAAGTGCCCAAATAGGGCACGCATCAGATATTAAGCTGATAAGAACAGATACTTTTTTTATCTTTGAAATCCGTTGAATTTATTTGGTCTGCTGACAAAGTTACAAAGTTTACAAGATTGAGACAGAATAGTTCTGTTATAATTGGCTTAAGGCTCACAAGATTGAAATGAAGGTTAAATGAAGATCCTGACCGATAAAAACAAATGACTAGATTGGTCAGGACTTCTCTTCTTGATATGTACAATTGATTCGGCTGTAACAAAAAAGAACTGTAACGTAAATGAAGATATAAATTAGGATGGCCTGATGAGTATAAACAAAGAAATTGACATGCATACCGGCAGAGCAATGAGGCTCTACACGGTAGCTTACAGGGAATAACGTTTCAAAGATAAACAAACATATTTACATAATTTTTGCTATTTTCGAGTGACAATATTCTCAAACATATTTACATGGGTATATTTACAACATGATTGTTACTTTAATAGGTTTACTGAACGCCTCATAGGCGACTTTAGACGCCCGGGAGGCGTATATGAAAAAGGTGATTATTTATACATTATATATACAAAAAATATTTACACAATCTATATACACTGAGACATTCTCAAAAGGACACATAATACATACATGTATATACAACATATTTACACGATATGTACACAATTGGACATTCTCACAAGCACACATAACATACATATATATACAAAATATTTACACAATATATACACACTTAGACATTCCCTAAGGACAGACAATAGACACATTGACTATATGAAAAAGACAAGATCCTTGGTCGCATCAATAGCACACAAACGAGTGTCACACGACCAAACATCTAAAAACGTATTTACAGACATTTTGACATAATCAGTACGAATACGTGTACGAACAGAACGTAAAAACAAACTCCAAATATCGGACGAAACAAATACACGATGACTATACTTAACTTCATTCCGACATTTCCAAATCGTCCACTTCAACTCTGAAACAAAATAGAGGAACATATTGTTGTAATATTGGTTGGGCGATTTGGAAAAGTGAGAAAACACAACTAAAATAGAAGAAAATCTAACCGGAAAATTAGTTAATTTTTTAACAAGTTCTGAAAGTTTCTCCCATAAAGGGGCGACAAAAGTACAATCATAAAATAAGTGTTCGGGAGTTTCCCACATAGAACGACAAAACATACAATTATAGTGACGTGCAACACGACAGATCTTATTTAAAAAGTCACCTGTATACAAAACACGATTTACAAGACGGAACAAAAAATCTTTCACATTATTAGACAACACAGGGTTAGAAATATCTATATAAACATTTTTAAAATCGATTCTGGGATATAAACTAATAATTCTTGGCTGAACTAATTTATCTTTAATCAGAATATTGTAAAATAATTTTGAACTTTGAGTGGGCCAGTCTAAATCAGGACAAGAATGAAGAATATTACGAACTAAAACAGCGATATCTTTATAAAACAATGGTAAATAATCGGAATGAGGTATGGAGTTACGAGCCATTGAAGGACACAATTTTCTAAGATGTAACCCCAACCAATAAACTGTATAATAGCACCAAACAGGGCAGTTTTCTGTTTCATATAAGAGAAGTAAACGTTTAATATGCGATAAATGAAAAGCATTTAATTTGGTCTTGATATCCACCAGGCCAAAGCCACCCTGAGGAATGGGGTTCAAGAGGGACTCCCGACGGAGGCACTCATGCCTCCCATTCCAAAAAAAGTTAAACTGAAGCCTGGTGAATTGATCAAGAAAATGAGGAGGGAGGGTTAGGACCTGCCCAACATACCATAGCTTGCTCAAGGCAAGCGTCTGGAGAAGGACAGACCTACCCCTAAAAGACAGTGTACGATTTTTCCACAAATTTAAAACAGAAGAATACTTTCTAAAAACAGGGGACCAATTAGCTTCATATAAATCATTAATATCGGTATAATTTCCCAAATGAATTCCTAATAATTTATTCAGAGAGTTGACCCAAGTAATCCCGTAAGGCTGATCCCCACACCCAGACAGAGAGCCCAACCACATACCCTTAGTTTTAAAATAATTAATTCTAGAACCAGAAGCTTCATCAAAAAGGGAGCAGTAATTAAAGACTTTGACAACGGAACGACCATTTGCCAAAGTACATGTAATATCGTCAGCAAAAGCTGTAATTTTGCCTTCCATTTTAGAACCAGGAGGACGGAAACCTCGAACTTCGTCATCGGCCCGAATCTTGTTAAGGAGCGGCTCCAGAGAGAGGACATACAGGAGCGGGCTCAAGGCACACCCCTGATGGACCCCCCTCCTTAACGGAAACGGCTCCGAAACAAAACCGTTCACAAGGACAGAGCTAGAGGTATCATTATACAATAGCTTAATCCAGCTTATAAAGTTTTGACCGAAACCATACTCTTCAAGCAGCCGAAAAAGATATTCATGAGAAACTCTGTCAAAGGCCTTTTCGTTATCAATGCAAAGAAAAACACCAGGTAAGTTTTTCTGGTTAATGTAATCAATAACCTTCCTTAATAAATGACAATTGTCGGATATAGAACGACCGGGAACGGAAGCGGTCTGGTCAAGATGGACCAAGGAGCCCATCACCCCGCCCAATCTGTTACACATAACTTTAGAAATGATTTTGTAGTCCAGGTTGAGCAGAGAAATGGGCCTCCAAAACTTTAGATTTTCAGCCCTGGTCTCATCTTTACATAATAAAGTAATGTATGACATGCGCTGGGATTCCGACAAAATCCCAGCATCAAAACATTTATTAATATATACAACAAAATCATTACCGAATAATTCCAAAAAACGTAAGTAAAATTCTTTCGGTAAGCCATCAGGACCCGGCGACGAGTTATCCTTCATGCCCCCTAATGCAGTTCTCACCTCCTCCAGAGAAATCGGACTTTCGAGAAAGTCCGCTTCCTCCGGAGATAAACGAGGCAAGTCCTGCAGAAAGAAGTCAATCATGGAGCTCGACACCGGCTCCCGAGAGTATAACGAAGAATAAAAATCTTTACATGCAGAAGTGACATCAGCAGGTGCGGAATATTCGATATCATCAACAACAACTTTTTTCATTCGTTTTTTCTTGGCAGTGGCCTTTTCTTTGTTAAAAAAGTAACGAGAAGGTTTGTCATCGAAATTAAAATCTCTTGCCTTAGACCTAATGTAGACCCCCTTATTATAAGAGGAGAGGACGGAATTAAGTTGGTCACGTAACCCGTCTATCACGGGAGAAGAGGGATCATTACGAGAAAATTTCGAAATAGACTTTTTTATTGAATTAACTTGTTCCCTCCTCTTCCGTGACAGACGAGAACTGTGCTCTCTGATCAGCTCCGTCATGACCGACTTACACTCCTCCCACCAAAGATGAGAGAAGTCAGCCGTAGCATGAAGAACCGACCAGAGGTCACTCATATCCTCCAATAAAAGGGGGTCATCCAAGACAGAGATGTTACAGTGCCAGTATCCTGGTCCAGTTAAGGGAGAAGCCAACCGGCTTAGAGAGAAATTAACAAAAGAATGATCAGAACAGGCAGAAGGCGTAATACTAGAGTCCGAAAGAAATTGAGTGAGAGAGTCGGAAATGAAAAAGCGATCAAGAAGACAGGATACAGAAGAACTGGACCAAGATACAGCAACCGTATCAGGGTAAGTAAATCTATATACATCTTTAAAATCACAATCAGCGCAAAGCTGGGAAATCATTCTGGAACCCCCTAAACTTCGTTCAGGGTTTCCACCAATTTGATCGATACGAGCATCGAAAATACAATTAAAATCACCGCCCATAACAATTGGGCGGCTAGTTGAACAGTATTGATATAAAGATTCTAAAAAATCCTTCCTGTCAGCCTCACGGTCAGGAGCATAAACACAAAGTAAACGAAACTGAAAATCATTAATAGAACAATCACAACATACAATACGACCTTCGAAATCACGAGAAACAGAATCAATTGATATATTTAAAGATTTCTTGAATAATATTCCAACTCCCCTAGAATTATATGCCCCGTAACTAAATATAGCCTCCCCTCCCCATTCAGATTTCCATAAATTTTCATCAGTATTAGTGTTTAAATGAGTTTCCTGTAGAAAAATAATCGAAGAAGAATTTAAATTGCAAAATGTGAAAAAGTTCCTTCGTTTAATTGCTGTCTTCAATCCATTAACGTTGATTGTAGACAACGAAAAAGAAAACTCTCCCATGGCTGCCATAGTGAGAGTGAGTGAAATTAACAACATAATATAAATAGACATGATTGGCGTGGGGCAATTAACACACACTGAAACGAACATATATAAAAACATACAGGCCGTGAGGCTCTAGACAGGAGGGAACACATATACAAGATACATAAGTAAATATTTGAACATAAACACATATATACAGATATTAACAAGTAATTATTTTCACTAAATTCTATAGATGGGTAGTATAACCATGTGTACATAAAGCACACAATAATAGAGAAGCCAAGCGTCAGTGTCTTTAATCGTGTCCAAGTTCGTATATCCATTATGGGGTTTGGGGGTTGTTTTTCTAAATTCCAGTCACAATTATTTTCTCGCAGTCTTCTTGGACTTCTTAGGTTTTTCCTTACCTGGGGACTTATTCCTTTTCTGGGCCCTGGTAAGCCTAGACGACTGGGTCTCCATTTCCTCCTCTGTTGGCTCGCTTTTCATCGACTGGGACTGGTGTTGTGGCTGGCCACTCTCATCGGGGGTGAGAACTCTGTTTGGGGGAAAAGGATTTCCCGACGGAGACTGTGAGAAACCCTGCGAATCAGTATTTGGAACTTGTGTCGGTGTTAATGGAGGATATTCGCTCTCTCTGGACTCCGCTGATAAGGCCACTTGGGAAATCTCCTTGTATAGGTTGAGTTGAGAGGCCGGGGATGGACTTGCAGAACCGATGATTGAGCCAATATGCTGAGAGATTTCGTCAGCACTTTGGAAATTTTGGTCTTCCTCCATTGATTCATCTCTAATTTTATCATCATCACTCTCTTCTTCTTCAGACTCCTCAGAATCACCACTTGCCACATCCTCGACACCCTCATTAGCAGATGTAATCTCGACAGCATCGTTGTCTGTGTCGACATTGTATGCTCCAACGGGTATAGATGAAGGAGTTTCGTCTGGGTCTCTACTCTCAGTGTGTGGAGCCTCACCACTCACTCGTGCAGCGTACGACCCGGAGGGACAGTCCTTTTCAGCATGTTTGAAAGATTTACATCGTGGACATTTCTCTGCTTTACATTGGTACCGCACGTGCCCTGTAGCCTGGCACCGCAGACATAGTGGCGCTCTACCTGGTATGGTTATCAGCCCGGAAAAGGTTCCGAAGTAGGCGATATGTGGAATGCTTTCAGCGCGGGCTGGGGCCAGTGTCATCTCCACTTTCCTGATCCCAGTCATTTCCCCGTCCCGCCACTCAAAATCAACCTCCTCAACTTCTCCAAATTTTGCGAAGAAACGAGCAACTTCTTCGTCTTCAACGACGTATGGTAACCAGTGCACTCTTAGAGTCACACGTCTCCTAAAGAACTCTCCAGCCATGAAAGAAGCTCCTGTTTCCGCTGACACATAAGCAAGGTCACTCTTAAATCTTGTGGCCTGATGGTGGAACTTAAAGGCCACAAACCAGTCTCTAGACCCACGCATCTGGTCCAGACACTCAATAGCATGGTGATCCAAATGAGGCTGTTTGGCGATGAAACGCTTTAGCGCACTTTTCACCTCGTCTTTCCTCCCTTTCGGGTTCTCCAGAAACCGTATCCGCACCGTACGGTCAACCCCCTCCGAGCTTATTCCCTTTGGGAACCCCGCCATCCTTGGGTGCCTCCAAGGACGCTCGATCCCTCAGGGAGAAGAAAAGTTACACTCACCCAGCGGCAAAGTCCTAGTCGGTATCCAGAAGAATGTCCAGGGGCGGTAAGCAGGTCCAATCCAAGGTAATCCAAACGTAATCCAAATCGTATCCAAAGTCGTAATCCAGGGGCAGAAGTTGTAGTCGGTAATCCAAATCGTAATCCAGGGGCAAGCAGTCGGTAATCCAAAGATAATCCAAATCGCAGCTGATGACGGGCAGCAAGACGGACGAAACTCGACCTTTGGACTTAGCCAAAAGATACTACTGAGCATTATTTCACACAATGTCCTCAAACAATATTTTTTGTCGGGTTTCACAGTTTTTATATAGTAACATAAATGTTTACATAAAGGCTTGCACCTCTATCATTTTATATGGTTATTTTGAAGTTATCTGTCACCAGAAAACTATTAATTACTTCTTACTTCAAGCAAAATGTTTCATTTATAGATGTCATACGATAACGAAAACTATTTTCACAGCTTTTTTCAATAATCTAATAAAAGAAATGTAGAAGCTATGAGTAGTAGTCATAGTGGGAATCGAGTTAACTTTCACCCGGATGTAAAAATGACGTCACTTCCGATGGTAGCGCCATCTATACACTCTGGACGCAAGGGAGACAACTCGGACTAATGATGATCAAGGCATGTACTGACCTATCTAGGCTATAGTTCCGGCAACCTTTGACCTCGAATTCTTCCGTGGTGATGCGGCCTGGTGGTGATGCGGTCGCGGGAGAAAGCTTCCGCGGACAGAAAGTAGTCCCATGGGTTGACTTCCAATGTTAATGTATACGGGGAATACCTAAATAGACGTTTTGTGACCTAGGGGAGCCCCTAGTGGACCGATGGGGTCGAGTGAGGTATCAAAGTCAAGCATTCGTCAAGGGGCATCTGATGGGCTGGGTGTGGGATTGAAATATCGGCATTCTGCGCATGCGCGGTGGCCAAAGGGTATGAAAATAGATGTTTTGGAGCTAGGGGAGTCCCTAATGGTCCGATGGGGTCATATGAGGTATCCATGTGAAGCATTCATGAAGGGGCATCTGACTGGACTAGCGGCTCGGGCGTTGTCACCATTCTGCGCATGCGCGGTGGACCAAGGGTATGGAAATAGACGTTTTGGGATCTAGGGGAGCCCCTAATGGGCCGATGGAGTTGTATGAGGTATCAATGCGAAGCCTATGTGAAGGGACATCCAGTCATGGGTGGGTGCATGTAAAATTTTTCCTGAAAAAAAAACGGAACACGGACTTTATCGAAAAATCCGGGAAAATGCCTATATGGGGTATGGGGGGTATATAGGTCGCCGGGCTTATTGGGACTTGCCTATCAATAGAGTTATCTCCCCCTAGTTCCAGGGTGGGTGTATGTAAAATTTTTCCTGAAAAAATACGGAACACGGACTTTATCCTAAATTACGGAAAATGCCTATATGGGGTATGGGGGTATAGGACCATCCTGGGAAACCTACTTCTCGACATTTGCGGTATAGGTTGTGGGGTCTCGTTTTCTTAGTCTCGTCAAGACAAACATGATAGGAAGTGTCGCGGAGCGAATCGTTGAAATTTTTGGAAAAAGTTCAGAGAGACCCATATAGTCCCATACTAGGGGTATAGGACCAATGTTTGCCCCACTGGGAAACCTACTTCTAGACATTTGCGGTATGGTTGTTTGGATTTGTTTTCTTAGTCTCGTCAAGACAAACATGATAGGAAGTGTCCCGGCACGAAACGGTGAAATTTTTGAAAAAAGTCACCGAGGCCTGGGTAGGCCCATAGGCCTATACTGCATGGCTATGAGTGTATAGGTCCATACGGTGCGGACGTGTTGGGATCTAAGTGGGCCACTAATGGTCTGATGGGGTCGAGTGAGGTATCCATGTGAAGCTCTCATGCAGGAGCACTTGACTACACTAATGGTTCGTACGTTGTCGATAGTCTGCGCATGCGCAGACTGGCCGTAGTATAGAAAGCAGGCATTTTTGGGGGTGTGTGTGTGGGTGTGTTTGGGTTAGAGATGGGCTATTCACGGTTCGAATGGGTCGTGTGAGGTATCCATGTGAAGCCTATGTAATGGAGCATCTGATGGCGTGGATGTGGGGTAGAAATAGGGTCATTCTGCGCATGCGCGGTAGCCAAAGGGTATGGACATAGACGTTTTTGTGGTCTAGGGGAGCCCCTCATGGGCCTATTGTGTCGAGTGAGGTATCCATGTGAATCCTAGGTGGGGGAGCATCCACCTGGACTAACATTCACGTGGTTTGGTGGGTCTGCGCAAGTGTGTGACGTCACTTCCGGTTTTTCAGAATGCTCAAACACTACTTCCAACTTTCGCGGCCCCGGCCCGGCCCGCCCCGGCCGCAGCGCGCGCGCGCGCGTTCTCCGGAAGTGCGCGTCATCACCGGCAGTGCGCGGAAGCATGTCGGATCAAAAGGTCAAAGAAAAGGGGATTGTAAATTAACCTGGGAAGGATGTGCAGTTCCATTTGGACCAATCAGCGGTCGAGAAAAAGAGCCAATGAGCGATCGATAAAAGAACCAATGGACGGGTACTAGGTACACGTCTACGCCTCCATCCGGGTACTAGGATGCTTTCGCCTACGTCCGCGCCTACATCCGGGTTCTTCTCAACATCCGGGTTTCCCAGTGGGTTTTTCCCGTCTTCCATCTGGGTACTGTGGTTTTACATCCGGGTTCTCATCTTACATCCGGGTTTTTCCATATTTAAAAATACATAGAACTTATAGTCATAAACTTAATCTATACGTGTTGGACGAGTCTTCACTCACCGTCTTCCTTTACACGCACCGCAATGAAATGCCCGCCCCAAACCTAGACCAAAACACGTACTTGGTCTGTGGGCTGATTTCATTGGCTCTCCATTTTACTATAGTGCGCTTGCATTCTAACATTGATGGGTTACATTTTGGCCCCATCCTACACCACTGATTTCAGTTTGACTGAGTCTCCACATTGGGCATTTATGCATTATGAATAAAACACACAAGACAGGGTTTTTTGATGAGATCTCATTTTTTTATTCCGTGAACAACAACAACGTGAGAACAACCACGTGAAAACTGAAGCCCAGAACAAGGGGCTTGTACATTGAAAGAACTGAAGCCCAGAACAGGGGGCTTGTAAACTTAAGCCCAGAACAGCGGGCGTGTGTACATTGAAAGAACTTAGGCCCAGAACGGGGCTTGTACATTGAAATGATGGGCGGCCCAGTCATATACGAGTACATCGCGGTCCTCGGCCTTGGGGTACTCGTCAAACATCTGTACGATGGTAGATAAGGGTCTTCCCGGCATCGATGGTACAGGTAAAACAAGCAATATTGTCCGCACACGCTACTGGCCAGGCTTTGCAACGTTTCACTGTTCCAACACCACGTCTCTGTGCCTTGATCCATGAAGTCTGTTAAATCGGGATGGAGGGGTGGCAGGCCGTACGGGTCAAAGTATTCGCCCTGCTGTTCTGTCAAGTACACGCCCATCCAATGTTCACCGGGCCGATCCATCGGGTCCGTGTTGAGAACGTAAGCAGCAGGATACATACGGTCTAATGGGAACACATCTCGAGCAAACACCCCTTGAAACACCATACGTGTCTCTGGGTCATTCTCCAGCACGGTGGTTATCTGGTCTGTATCCATGTTAGGTGGAGAAGTCACACAGGATGTTGCGCGCCTTGTCCACTTGAATCATGTTGTCAAACTCGGCGTAGCAGATCACATTGACGGTGCTCCGCCGGGCTCGTTGAAAGTGGATTTCCAACCGTAAATTGCCTTGCTTGGCCAGGGTCAGCTGATGGTCGTTCTCTAAGGTAGGGGTCAAATCGAAACAGAACAACGTGTATCCGTTCCCGTAGTCCTCCCGACTGATGAAATTCCCTTCGTCCTGGTTGATTTGACCGGTGGCTGTAAACAGGCTCTGATAGGCTCGAATGAAATTCGCGCGCCCAAGTTCGGGGTTAAGGCCGTGGCTGGCACCTGTTGTCCATCCACATGCAGGGCCACAAAATTTATGCCGAAATGTTTAAAGTCAAACGGATTCTCTGGGTAGGCTCCACTGAAACTGGTATTTTCCACACAGGCCAGGATCAATCGCTTGGGTAGTTCCCCAGGAACAGGTTTTCTTTGTTGGCGCTCATATTTCCAGCAGACACAGAGAACACTTTGGTTTGTACACGTCGGATAGGGTACTGGGCTGGTTTTGTTTCCAAGGCTTTCATGTGTCCCAATTGAACGGCTGGATTCGGTTTCACTTTTCGGACATACAGGACTGCGTCTTCGATGACAATCTTATAGTCAGCTGCATGCCCGTCTACGTTAGTGGCCATCAAGGCGAAGGTCGGAGGCGCCCGTATCAGTCGGATTTTGATGGGGATCTTGTTCAAGAGGTATCGGTCTTGCAGGAACATGTCTGCCTGCAGTCGACCCATCATATCCACCGCGACGCCGTTCGCGGTCAAATCCTTCCGTTTGCTATATCCCGTATTGTCGTTCTCTGCGCCCATGTGCTCGGCTTTGTCCTGGTAGAATAAAGCGGCTGTCAGTTGAGATTTTTTAGCCTCTCGCCCATGCGACAACAGCGTCTCGATGTAGGTTCGATAGGGGTACGTGTTGGACGAGTCACTGATGAGTTTGTCACTGAGAAATATATCCACCTGTTGAAACATCGAGTGCAGCCAGAGATTCGTCGGGCCCACCGTTGCTTGGTCGGCGATTCTGGTGCCATCTCCATTGACGATCTTGGCTTTCACATACAAGTATGTATGGGCTAAATCCACATAGGTCGTATCCGCATTACTGATGGTGAACTCGATGGGCCCTGTTGCGTTGATGCTGGACAGCGGGAGATGCTCCACCCATAATCCTTGTTCGGCACTGGTCTGTGTGGGCGGGACGGTCCACAAATCAAATTCACTGTTGGTGGAGGGGCAGGACTCGGCGTGGATCAAGGACATGTTTTAAGAAAAGATATCCCGGGTCTTCGATGTGCGTCGTCGCTGGGTCGGTCGTCGACTGGTGCGTGGTCTCGGTGGGGCAGCTCTTTTATTCCCTACGGTGCGTTGTGCTTTGGCCACCAAGACGCCTCCCGCTTCTTTGGCCCGCCGTTTCAAGGCTTCTTTGGGTGCCGTACCCCCCAAGACATCACCGGCCACTTGCAGTCCACTGCGTACCGCTTGTTTGCCGATTGCTTTCACCCCACGCGTCACCAAGGGCAGGAACGTTTTGACGATGCTCCCGAGTATGTTCCCCAGTCCATGTCCACGTTGCATGCGTGCACCACTAAAAACCGGAAAGCCACCCCCGGCCTGTTGGGCATAATAGTCCATATAGCTGCGCGCATCGCACTCGTAAGGCACCTTCATTATACAAAGTGGGGAGCACGTGCTTGTCGAAAATGAAGTGTCAGCACCACTTTCCCGCGTTCGAATGCTACCGGTCGTCCCGTGTCATCTCTTATATCCACCGTGATCGTGTTGATGTGGGTTTGTCGTACGGGCAGGTAGAGCATGTGGGTGAAACTGTGGGTGACTTGATCTCCATACAACTTTTTAATGGGCACCACCCGTAACAGAGGTGTGTTGATATCGCCCACGATGTGGTTGTCCACCACGTCCGAGTAGACGTAGAGTCCGTACATACCCGACTTCATATCCATCGGGATCTCGCCTTGGTGGGCGGTGGGACCAGCGAACGTCCGTAGATCGAAGCCAGCATTTGCTGTAGGATAGGACTCGCGTTGGCGGTGACGACAATCTCTGCCTTGTCGTTGTGTGCGTTGTAATCGAAGTTCACGTGATTCTTGAAGGGATAGGCTTTGATGGGTTTTGAAGTATTCGTGACCTCCCGTAGAGCCTTATAATGCAACAGTCTTGACAGCCCACCCATGAACTCCTTGGGAGTATCGTATTGGCCTTCGGGGAGGGTGAGTCGGGTGTCTTTTCCTTCGTAGGTCACGTCGTACCACACTTCATTGGCTCGCACGTTGTACCACGAGTAAGGGTATTGGATATCCACGAGGCCACATTCCCATCGTCCAGGTAAATGCAACGGTTGCGGTAACTGGGTCACGTATTTGGCCACGGTGTTGTCAGGAAACACATCCAGCGAACTGTTACTGGGTAGGGTGAGGTAAAACATGGCGACTGAGCTGTCCTGCTGCTGCTGTTGGTTTTAATAGGTGTTCCAGGCCTTGGGCGGTTGTGTCCGGCGTCGTGTTCGTCGCGTTGACTTGCTACGTGTCACGGCTCTGAAGATGTGGGGTGTCCTGATCAAGGGTGGTTTTTTAAAGGTTTGAAAAGAAGGTGCCCGTTGTGGTGGTGGTGGAGTTTTGGGGGGTGACTCCGGTTCCCATTCGGATTCCCAAGAAGGTAGTGGGTCACTCGGCGATTGCTGGGTTCGCTGCATAAAGGCCCAGCGGTGGGGTTCCCCACCAATTCCTGTGGTACATGCATGTCTTTCAAGCCTTGAGCGAAGACCTCCCATCCTCGAGGATCCGTGTGCGACCTGCGTTTACGCATCAGGTCATTCACTCAATCCGTCATGTGGGTCCCGGGGACCACCTGATTCTGTACCAGTAGTTCGCCTTTATCATTCCAAGTCATGTTAGGATTCTGTTTCATCCGTTGTAATACCAGGCCAGCTTGTTTCTTGAACGATGCAGGTACACTCTTCAGCACTTCGTCTTCCACCCACTGTGGGGCTGTGGGTGGTACCCCTGGTAATGGCGGCTGTTGGAGCGGTGCTGAGGTCGGCGGTGTGTCACGTGGTGGTGGTGGTGGTGGTGGTGGTGGGGTTTTGTATGGGTCCATGAATGTCATGTACCGTTGAAGCGTCTCATTGTACCGTTGTTCTTTCTCACTGTCGCTTAACCCCGGTCTCTGTAAGATCTGTTGCATCTCTCCATCGAGGGTGTTTATGGTCTTTACCGTAGGTGGGACAGGGTAGGGCGATTGGAGGTTTTGAAGGAACCGTGGTTCGACGAGGACCATTTTTTTCGTGTGGTTCAATACTGGACCCAACACGGAAGCGGCCAACGGTGCTAAGATGGCCCCGAGAAAGCCGCCTTTCTGTAACACCTTTTTCTTTTGTGTTTGTGGCACCCGCTTCTGGACTAGGGTTCGGAGACCTGTCTTATGCTTGGCCAACTTGGTCTTCTGAGCCGGAGTCAGTGGTACGTTGCCTTGTAACAGGTTGTACCCGATCTCGCACAGACAACGTACAAGGTCAGGGTCCGCACCGCGTACAATGGTTCGGACTAACTAATTTATTTTTGTATGTACACGTGGTGGGTCTCTCCGGGAAAGATGCCGGTCCGTAGTCGAAGGAGCTCGGGGGTGGCTTGATTGAGGTTGAAGAGCATATACCCGTGCTGAGGGGTTGTCGCATCTTTAAAGGCTTCCAACGCAAACGGTGTGCGGCCGGGATGCATCTGTCTCGCCAGGTGCAGCAGTTGAGTGGTATCTCTCGGGTTTTTGAAGACCACCAGGTAGTGGGCATTTAAGCTGATGTTCCGATGTTCTTTGTTTTTACTGAACAGATTCTGCACAATGTAGATGATGCTGAGCCGTCGATGGTGGCTGCCTTTGGTAAAGAGTTGGGTGACCCGCGCATCCGTCTCCGCCATGAGATCATCCAGAACCACCAAGGTGTCGGGTTCCAAATCGGCCAGGTTGGGTAGGCCTTCCACGAACGTGATGTGGGGCATTGCTCCATACGCTTCCTGCCATTCTCCATAACACCACACGACTCGGGCAATAGGTGGGGTGATCATGCTGTCGGCGTGTTGAAGGAGCTTCCTGACGAAGTGCGTTTTGGCGGAACCCGTCGGTCATGCGATGACGCAAGTGAAGGGATGCTGCCACCGAGGGTCCATGGTTCGAGGTGTATCCGTTGTCGTGGTAACCCGCTCTTGTAAATTTCGTACGAGTGAACTGGAGTGGTGGTGGGTACAACGTCGGTCGTCGTTGTCTGTTCACTGCGAGGGGTGATGATGGTGGTGGATACAGCGTCGGTCGTCGTTGTCGGTTCACTGTGAGGGATGAAATCCGGTGGGTCTTCAGACGTAGTGGGTGTACTTGGTGTAGATGTTGAGCTTGGTGTGGAGCTCGACGTGGCTTGTACACGGGGTGTGGTGGTGACTGGGCTCGATACGGGGTTGACTGGTGCTATCTGTAGACTGGTTTCACTGATGGCTGGTGTTCTCAGTTAGTTAAGTAGCGTGCTGACATAGGCTACGTCGTAAAACACACCTCCGTACAACACACTCAGCAGGGTTAGCAGTATCACCACAAAGCCCACTTGCGCTTTGCGCGTTTTGGGAGACGCTGTGTTCAGAGGCAGCTGTTGTTTGTCCATAGCACTGTGGTCGGACGTGGAATGAAGGATGACGGCAGTGGTGTCTGGCTTTATAGTCGTTTCACCTGGTTGGCAGCGACCCAGGAATTGAAGGAACTGGGCCAGACTTGCCATTTGACGAAATGAAACAGTTTGCCACGTCGACGTTCCGTTTTCAAAATCTGCTCCACCGTGTAGTAGTCTTGCTGTGCTTTTACGACAGGCTGTAATTCCATCTCGTAAAACGTCCCTAGCAACGGTTCCCCTTGAAGATCTTCCAGTTCATAGACTCGCTGCTGTTGGGGTAGGCGTCATTTAATCAGGAAGTGCTCATCGCTCCAGTTGGGCAAGTAACTTTTCTCAAATTGACCTTTGACTTTACTGATCCGTACAGGGTCCCCGACCTTGTACATCGCCTTCGTCGTTCGCTGCGATGGTCTGGGGTACAAGACACGCCGAACTTGGCCTTCATTGCGTTGGGTCACGGTAATGGGGGCTCTCTCTATACTCCGGTGATAGGCTCGATTGTAACCCCCCACAAGTTTCGGGAGAACATCGATGTACCGCCTTGTATTCTTATAGGTGAAATATTTATACATGCGGCCTTTGAATGTCCTGTTGAACCGTTCCACCACGGAAGCCTTGGTCTCGTTGTACGTATGGAAGAAAAACACCTTCTGTTTCTTGAGAAAGGCTTGGAACGGTCTGTTGAGGAATTCCGTGCCTTCGTCGATTTGCAAATACAAAGGTTTGCGCCCGGTCTTGAAGATGTCTTTGAACGCCGCTATGAGATTCGCCCCCGTTTTCGTCCGGATGGGTACCACCCACGCATACTTGGATAGGATATGGATGCACGTCAAGATATACCGATTCCCATCGTTGTGTTTGGCAAAGGCGCTCATATCGACCAAATCCGCTTGCCACTGGGCATCTATTCCTCCCACGATGACCCTGTTCCGTAGAAAATGGCGATGGACAGCTCGATGTAAGGTATAGGCGTCTTGTTTTCTTAACCAATCTCGGACTTGGGCACGTTGTATCCCTGGGGTTTGGCCGCTCGATAGAGAGCCGACAATGCACAATAGGCCGCCGGGCTGTCGGGACTGTAGTATAAGTTATCCAACACCTTCTCCCAGCGCTTCATGGTGACAAAATGATGATGCACCCTGGCTCTAGCGTTTATTTATAACGGGTATATCTTGGGCTGGAGTTTCTTTCTGATTTTCTTCATTGGCTTCCACAGTGTCCATGGTAAATGACCAGTCCAACTCGTCTGATGACCGATTGATAAGCACTTGATCCATATCTACCACGGCATCTTCCAATGCAGACCATAGATCAGGGTGAAGGGTAAAATGCACTGTACCTCCATCTAGCCGAGCCAATTGAGCAAAGAAAGGGCCGCGTCGGATGTACACATCGTGACACAAGTGGATGAGGTCGCCGTCCAGTTCACCAGACAACACCCGTTTGAATTTGGTCCAGTCCTCTCGGGACAGACGAATGTGAGCCGGGCACGGTTGTGTAGGGTCCGCATCACAGATGTCTCCCACCTCCTCCATGATATCGACCTTATCCGCATACACGTGCAGGGAAACCTCGGGGGTCAAGCTGAGATACGCCAGTGTTATATGCTCCGTCATGGTCAGTACGTGAATGGTACCAGATTTGACTGTCTCTCGTATTTATAGGGAGAACCCCGTGAGATCAAAGGATCAGGTGGTCATGTCACTGGGCTGACTGAGTCTAGCCGGGTAATCAATGGCATCGTCGTCGGGTTCATGGCTAGACAGTTGTTCATTGGGTTCTCACGACCAGGCCCATATTAACATGTAACTGAGGTATTAAACGCACATTAAAAGGGTGGTTGAAAACGATTCCGGTGTACTGACAAGGAGCCATATGTCCCCAGAGACATATATTCTTACTTTTTAAATTTAAAAACATCACGAGAACCAGAAGTGATCCTTCCTTTTGATGATGATAATCCGACATGGGATGCCCCGTACAGTCTCCCGGTGTAAGACCGTGATATACACCTGCTCCTAGTTTTTATCAAGTTTTTTATGATATTCAAGAACTGTGATAGCAACTTTTTTTGGCATGCTGGATTTTGAATGCATATTGTGATACTACAGCTGCAAAGATGAACGATTTGGACACATACCGTGCCAAAATTGGCGTTTTTAATCTTGTCATGTTGTCAACAAGAACTCGGCATGTTGAAGCTAAATCCGGGGAGTGGTCATTGCCTGTCTCCCTGATATGTGCTCTATTACTAGGCATTGCCTTCAACGTTTGTTTGCTGCCATCTCAAGTGAGAATACAGGATGCCCCCCACAAATGTACAGGTTTTCGGAAGAACACGGTGACAGGGGCAAGCAATTATACCAGCCAGATGTCCAGCCAAGCCAGATTATGTCATCCGTGTCCTACATGCTCGACGTTCAATCCCACACATGTCCAGCTGAGTGTTATTCAAATAGGCCAGCTTATTCAACCAACAACAATGTGTGGTGGAGGAGAAACTGACCCTTTACGAGTACCCACAGACTACAAGAAATTATTGCGTGCCGGTGACATTCAGACTAATCCAGGTCCCGTCCGCAATCCATGTGGAATATGTAAGAAACCAGTCGCCACTACACACAGAGCTATTAGGTGTGCTGCGTGCTTTAACAGCGTTCATATTAAATGTAGCAATGTAACGCCAAGCGCTTTTAATTGTCATAATCAAACGAATGCACAATGGCTGTGTAAACTGTGTAACGAGCCAGCATTCAACTTCTCTGACAGCTTTCTTAATTCTATAAATGACGAAACATCTGTTCTGAACACGACACGAGAGTCATCGATAAGTTCAAATGGCTCTGTAAACGGTTTCTGCAGCCTCGACCGTTTATTGCAGGCACGGAAAACTTTTATGAAAAATTTTATTGCCGCGTATCTTAATATAAACAGTCTCAGATTCAAATTTGACTACGTCCAGG
This sequence comes from Hanleya hanleyi, assembly GCA_036873755.1. NCBI lineage: Eukaryota > Metazoa > Mollusca > Polyplacophora > Lepidopleurida > Hanleyidae > Hanleya > Hanleya hanleyi. Next base: position 37,534 of record JAVTVY010030328.1, on the reverse strand, counting down.
AAGTCTTGTCAAAGTGCCATCTAGACTTCTTCTGTATTGCAGAAACGAAGTTGAATGATTCATTCACGGACGCATTATTTACTGTCGATAATTACCGACCTTTCAGAAAAGACTCAACAGACACCTCAGGGGGACTTTTTGCTTACGTACGGTCGGAAATCCCTTGTCACAGGAGAAAAGATCTAGAGACTGCAGATTTCGAGTCGTTGTGTATAGAGATCCATATAGGCAAACACAAATGGTTAATTATATCCTGCTATAAACTGCCACGCATCAGTGACAACGATTTTGAAAACTCGATGATCAGATTTCTAGATAGAATTACAGCAAACTACGACAGATATATTTTGATGGGTGACCTAAATTTGCAAACCAGCAGTCAGGAAAACTGTCTCTCACGATTATGTAATCTATTTGATATATCAAATATAATTAAGGAACCCACGTGCTTTAAAGCTAATAGAGGGACACTTCTAGATGTTATTCTTCCATCGAATAATAGGACTGTTATGACGGAAGGAGTGATTGATACTGGTGTCAGCGACTTTCATCGTCTTGTTTATGTCGTAACTCGGATGCATGCGCCTAAACTACTACCTCGGCGGGTTACCTATAGGACATACAAACATTTCGAACAGGATTCATATGTGGCTGACCTTCAAACAGCACCTTTCCATGTTGCAGACATATTTGACGACATCGATGACAAATATGACTTTATGGAAAAGCTTCTCACAGATGTCGCCAATGCGCATGCGCCAATTAAAAGTGGCTTCATCAAAAGTGAGAAGCCGCTTTTCATGAATAAAGTACTGCATAAGGCGGTTATGAACAAGGCAAGATTGAAGCATCGCTATGACCGGTATCCGACCGCAACAAACTGGGAAAAGTACAGAGCTCAGCGCAACTTGGTAACAAAATTAAAAAGTCAGTGAGAAATTATTTCTCTGAAAGGTGTGTGTGTGATAATGAAAACCAAGTAGATGCAAAACTGTTCTGGAATACTGTGCGCCCATTTTTCACGAATAAGGGTGCGAAAGCGTCGTGTCATACGCAAATCTCAATAGACGACAAATTAATTTGTGAACCAACGGAGGTGGCCGAGACAATGAATCACTACTTCACAACGATTACAGAGGAAATCGGCATGCCTGTAGAGGAGACCGTAGTGAACATGGATGATGATGAATTTTATGAATACAGTATAGACAAGTTTAAGGACCATCCTAGTGTGCAAAGTATCAAAACAAATTCGCTGACCAGCGACAAATTCAATTTTCATGAAATATCAGAAAATGAATTACTGAAAGTACTCGACAAGCTTGACGTGAAAAAATCCACCGGATTTGATATGTTACCACCGACACTGATCAAGGCCTCGGCACCTGTTATCTGCGGACCCGTTAGGTCAATTATGAATGACTGCATACGTAAATCAAAGTTTCCATCACGGTGTAAAAACGCCGAAATTCGACCTGTATTCAAAAAGGGTGATCCGCTTAAAGTCATAAATTATAGGCCTGTAAGCATTTTAACAGCTATTTCAAAGGTGTTTGAAATGTGCTTAAATTCACAGCTTCAGGAGTTTAGTAACTCCATATTATCTGTGCTTATGTCTGCTTACAGACGTGGCTATAGTTGCCAGACTGCATTGATGAAGCTCTGTGAAGACATGCGGCGAGCTCTTGATCAAGGTAAAACTGCCGCGCTTCTGCTCATGGACCTGTCTAAAGCATTTGACTCGATTCCACATGATCTACTGGCAGCCAAGTTAGAGGTATATGGAATGTCTCCTGCTTCCGTTAAGCTGCTTATCAGCTATTTAAGAAACCGCAGCCAAAGAGTTAAAAACGGGTCAGAATCTAGTACGTGGGAACAGTTTTAAAAGGAGTACCCCAAGGGTCTGTATTAGGGCCTTGTTTGTTCAACATATTTTTGAATGATTTTATCGAGATATTATCTTCTACCTGTCTCACGAACTATGCTGATGATAATACTCTGTGTTCTATAGCAGATACTCAGCAAGAGGCTGTAAGGAAACTGTTAATAGACTCTAAGGCATCTATAAAATGGTTCTGTGAAAATATGCTAGAGGCTAACCCAGAAAAGTTTCATTTTATGTTAACTGGGAAAGGTCACCAAGACATGCTTATAGATGATGTTGTTTTAAGTCCCGAAATTTGCGTTAAACTTCTTGGAGTAAATTTGGACGACAAACTGGATTTTAAATGCCACATAAACGAAGTATGTAAAAAGGCGGGTAGACAACTGAACGCACTGAGGCGAATATCACGATATTTAAACGTGAAATCGAAATTGTCAGTTTTTAGAGCTTTTATTTCAGCAAATCTTAATTATTGTCCCTTGATCTGGTTAAATCGTAATAAAACTGATATGGCCAGAATAGAGAAAATCCAAGAGAGAGCACTACGTATGGTGTATAATGACAGTTCATCGTCATATGAATCCCTTACTGACAGGGCTAAGGTTTCTTCAATTTTAGTAAGATGGAAGCGACTACTAGTTATAGAGATATATAAGTCTCTACATCAAGCTTCACCATCTTATATAACTGATCTGTTTACCATGAAACCAGCTACGTATAATCTTCGCAGATCAAAAAATTTAGAACAACCAAAATGCCATACTACAAAATACGGCATAAACTCACTATGCTACCAAGGGTCAAAAATGTGGAACGAGCTTCCAAACGACGTAAAAAATGCTCGCACGCTTAAGGAATTTAAAAGACTAGTACCAGATTTTTAGAGATTTTTAGCTGCATTTATTGCTATGGAGTAGTTTTATGTATACTATTTATATACCTATTATTGTGTTAGATTTTTAGTCAGATTTTATGTATGTATGTTGATTTGTATTTCTGTGTCGGTAATAATAGCCCCCAGTGAGCTAATGTTGTTGTTATCAACACCCACCCTAAATAAATTTATCTTATCTTATCTTATCTTCTGCCGCTGCTTCTCTCAGGGCACGACCCACTCCAACTCGTCTGATGACCGCTCGTCCTGTGTAAACAGCTGGTCCACGATAGGCACCACTTTCTCGAAGGCTATCCACAGATCGGGGTCTAGGGTGAAGCTTCGCGTAGGGTCTTGGTAGCGGCCCAGGCGTGGGAAGAAGGGTCCACGGTATACGTAGATGGCATTGTCTATGTGGATGAGGTGTTCATCGAGCTCGCCGCTCAACACCCGTTTAAATTTGGTCCAGTCGTCACGGTGTAGCGTAACCGTATTCGATACGGTCTCAGCGGGCGACCAGCAAACATCTCCACGGTCTTCCACGAGGGTGACTTTATCTTCATAGACGTGTAACCCCACCCGGGGTGTAAGGGGAAGGATGGCTCGTAGAACTGGTGACATGCTTGATCCAATGACGAACGGTGAATGACACACACTGTGTCTGACCCTCGTATTTATAGTCAGGTCCCACTGTCAATACCACAGCGCCAGGGTCAATAGGGCACAGACTATTGTGAGGCCAACCAGCCGTCGCTGGTTCCGGCGTGAGCGCTCGTGGTCCATAGCCCGAGCATCAAGGATGGCTGTCATAGTCCAGTAGTGGTGAATGATGGCACACCTCTCCATCGAGTGCACTCTGTCGAGGACCGCTTCTGTGAACTCGTTCAGGATCTGGCGTCGCCCCTCGTTGTCGTCGCCATCTGCAAACATGGACCGGACCACTGCTCGGTAACCCGTGAGTGAATTAACCACGGTGGCATGCTGTAAAATGCGAGTCGCATAGGGCTGGATCTCCGTCATGGCTCTGCAACCGTAGAAATGAAGGTGTGGGATCCAGAGGGACGTGTTTTATAGACCATGTCACACATGCGCGCCTAGATGTAGCTCTACGGGTGTAGTCCGTGATACGTACTATTCTGATGGGTTAGTCCAAAAAAGAGAGCAACAACAACAACACAGATTACAGATCAATCCTTTTATTATGTGTGAACATCATAGGAATGCATGTACTGACCTGTCTGTGGGTTTTTCCACAATGGCGTTCACCTTCGGGTCTTTCCGGTCAACGTATTCGCCATTTTCCCACAATGGCGGTGTATCCGCCATTATCCGCCATTTTCCGCAATTTTCCCACAATGGCGGTCACCTTCCTCCGTTATCCGCCATTTTCCAACAATGGCGGTCAGACATGTCTGGACATGTCCAAAGGTCACGCATCGATGGCGTATTCAATGGCCTGTAGTTTTAGCCAGGTCTCCAACGTCAAGGCGATATGCTTAGCTGGTTTCTCGTTAAAGGCCGGTGCGTTAAAATGCACTTCCTCGTCTTTCACACTCACAGTTAAATAGGGTGAGAGCTCCCAAATGTTCGTGTGGGCTGCCTGGTAGGCCTGCTGGATAATGTCATTGATCTCCTGCACAGACATAGGAAGTTGCACCTCTTCTTCTTTCACTGGCTCAGGCACTTGCTGGAGCACTGGCTGAGGCACTTGCTCAGGTATTTCTAAAGGTGTTAGTCGGGGCCGTTTGGGTCGTGCACCGCGTTTGGCAGGTACACCAGACTCTGGGTACGTACGTTTGCTAGCTGTACGCTCCTGGGCTTCAAGTAGATCTGCTACTTCTTCAAGTTTGGTAGCTGTACGCTGGTCGGTGATATCCATGATCATCTTGTGAATCCTGGGCTTGAAGTAGATCTGCTAGTTCTTCATTTCCCGTCTTCTTCAGCGCCTCCACGAAGGCTAGAAATGCATAGGGGCCACGACGCAGTAGACCGTCGATGAGGGTTCTGTTTTGTCGTGAAGTGGTTTTCTCCGCCATGATATCTTGGACATCGTATTTCAGGAGTATGTTTTCCTCCATAAGCAGATCACATAGTTCGGCCAGATGCTGCATCTCATCAATGAGGCGAACACAGTACTGTTGAAGCTTAACTCGCTGGGATGACTCCATGACTGTGGGCTCAGGCTGGTCAGTAGCTGCTACGGTGTAATAGGCTGGTGAAATTGCACTGGTAAAATGAAAAGCTTCTCCACGTCTCATACAGACAGGCACGCAGGCAGGCAAGCAGGCAGGCAGGCTGGTCAGACAGGCAGGCAGGCTGGTCAGGTAGGTCAGACAGCTCCGTTGGGTAGTGCAATGAATACACCAAACCACTAAAAATCACCCCCTTTTATACGTTTTTCTACAACAATGGCGGTCTATCCGCCATTTTCGCCGCCATTAGCCGCCATTATCCACCATTATCCACCATTTTCCCCACTAGCACGGTCAAGTCTTTCCACCATTAACCGCCATTAACCGCCATTAGCCGCCATTAGCCGCCATCTTGCCCCATTTTCCCATAGGCAGTCAAGTCTTTCCGCCATTAGCCGCCATTAACCGCCATTAGCCGCCATTAGCCCACTAGCACCGGCAGCCATTAGCCGCCATTAGCCGCCATTTTATTAGACGCCATTTTCCAACATGGCGGAGTAGGCGGCCATTGGCCGCCGTTAGCCGCCATTGGCCGCCATTAGCCGCCATTGGCCGCCATTAGCCGCCATTTTCCAACATGGCGGACTAGCCGCCATTGGCCGCCATTAGCCGCCATTAGACGCCATTGTGGGGAAAAACCCCAGTACATCAACACACACAGACAAGTCTAGCCATGTTCAAAGGTCACGCCTCATTCAACCCAACCGGAAGTGACGTCATAGTTACATCCGGGTGAAAGTTGACTCAATTCCCACTATACCTACTACTGGGGGGGATGGCAGATATTCGTTAACAAACCCTCAATTTCACGAAAACATATTTAACTTTTCTATTTTTGCTTCAAAATAAACAAATGATGTCTCGAGTCTCAGGCATTAGATATGAAAAGATTGTGGGAAAAGGTGACGGTTATCCGCGCTGTCTATTTGACTTCATGGAAGAAAGATACTTGAAATTATGCAAAATATTCGTTTGTTTTTTTACTTTTTCGCACCACAGCAGAAAATTATCTCGGACCTCGAGATAGTTGTCCAATGAGAATGCAGAATTATCTCGGACCCAGAGATAATCGACCAATGAAGATGCAGAACAGTGGCTGCTCCACTGTGATGGACGATTGTTTATGGATTTCAGTAAAATCCTCGAGCCAGAGAAACCTCAAACTTAAGAGAAATACCTCAAACTGGGGAATATCTGTTCAAAATTATCTATAATTCTTCATTCGTGGTACTGAAGCGACAGAGGGTAGGGGTGAACAGAAACAACAATGAACCCAGCATGAGTATTTTGCAAATCACACAGAGGGTTATTTTATATGAGAAAAATGTATTCTCAGCATATCGATCAGTTTGTTGAATGGAATGTGCGTTCGTTCGACCTCGTATGCCTTCGCCTACAGAGTCAATCATATCATACTGGAATAGATGAAGAAAATCCACGAAGTTCAACTGGTAACTTTGGCAAAATTCAATATTTCATCTCATGAATAAGATATACACATCCCTAAACCTAACTAAACATGTGTACAAATTTTCAAAACAATCCAGTGAAAACTGTGGCATTAGTTGATTATACCTTTACATGGTCTATATACTGCAATAGATGCAGAAAATCGTCCGAAACGTCATAAATATGCCAAAAAATAATATTTCTTCTCATAGATATGACACACACATCTTCAACCCCTGTTAACATGTCTGCAGAGTTTAAAAAAGCATCCAGTGAAACTGTGGGACTAGTGGATTACACCAGAATATGGTCAAAATACAGGAAAAGATGCAAAAAATTGGCACACCTCAAAACATCATAAATAAGGCAAAAATTAATATTCCCTCTCACAAAGAAAGTTTCAGGAAGGTCTAAAAAAAATTCCAGGGCTTTATTACCAATTGTGCATTATAATTGTAGGCGAAAATGGCAAAATATCATAAATTTGACAAAAATTAAAACTTCATCTTTCATTTCACAAATAACAGGTGCACATCTTCGAAGCATGTTTAACAATCCTGCAAAGTTTCAAGAACATCCACTCAGAACTCCAAGACTAGTTGATTTTACTTGAGTTTCACTGGTACACCGTAATTGATGGCAAAAACGGCCAAGTCCAAAAATCATAAATTTGGCAAAACTTAATATTTCATCTCACAAATGGAAGGTGCACATCTTCGAAACACGTTTATTAAGCCTGCAAAATTTCAGGAACATCCACTCAAAACTCTAGGACTAGTTGATTATACAATGTAGGTGTGACAGACAGACAGACTTTATGCCCCCGGCTACTGTCAGGCGAAGGCATCGCGAGAGGCAATTTGAGACTACATCGTCTAATCGCTTGATGTCTTTTTGTTTATATGCGTCTGGACGGTAATTTTTTTTTTTTTTATAATTGATATTTTATTTCCATTTTCATGGTCGGTAATTATTGTTGAGGGTTACATGCTTGTGAGTGATGCATAAGCTTCTACAATTTTCTGGAAATATGGACGAAAAAGCAATAACATGTTTTGATTTTAGATTCAGAGCCAAATTTGGACTAAAAAGCAATCTTGGACTGCCATGGTCCTTGAAATATAAATTACAGTTATCTGTTATTTTGGAGAGGCTCGGAATTTTTCTTCTGAATTTGATTATGGTGGGGTAACATTTGGTGTCATTACTCTGACAGTAGACTAGTTATCCCGTTTCAGTTTATAGCAAGGGGTGGATAACAAGACACCTGTGGCAAATTGAGGTGAGTAGTATAGTCAACGGGAATAGAGTCACATTTTGCCGGGGGAGGTAACTCTTGCATCCGACAGGGGGCGCCACCAGCTCAAGGTTATGGATTGCATCAGCATTGGCATGTACTGACATGTTCTGGATTGCATCAGCATTGGCTGGGTGCCAAGTTTTGACCACTATAGGTCTGGCAACCTTTGCCCTTGTATTCCTCCGCGGTGATGCAGTCATGTCTGGCGGTGATGCGGTCGCCTCCGCGGAGAAAAAGCAGTCCCCAGAATTCAAATACGCTGCATGGTCCGATTGGGTCGTATGAGGTATCAATGTGAAGCATTCGTGATGGGGCATCTGATGGGCTGGGTGCGGGGTTGAAATAGCGTCATTCTGCGCATGCGCGGTGGACCAAGGGTATGGGAATAGCCGTTTTGGGATCTAGGGGAGCCACTAATGGTCCAATTGGGTCATATGAGATATCAATGTGAAGCCTATGTGAGGGGGCATCCGACGGGTGGGTGTGGGGTTGGAATATCGGCATTCTGCGCATGCGCAGTAGACCAAGGGTATGGAAATAGACGTTTTGGGATCTAGGAGAGCCACTTTTGGTCTGATTGGGTCGAGTGAGGTATCAATGTGAAACCTATGTGAGGCGGCATCCGATGGGCTGGGTGTGGGTTGAAATATGGGCATTCTGCGCATGCGCAGTAGACCAAGGGTATGGAAATAGACGTTTTCGGATAGTTGTGGGTCACTCATGGTCCGATGGAGTCGTATGAGGTATCAATGTGAAGCACACATGAGGGGGCATCTGACTGGACTAGCGGCTCGGGCGTTGTCACCATTCTGCGCATGCGCAGACAGGGAATTGTGGGAAAAGGGTATGAAAATAGACGTTTTGGGATCTAGGGGAGCCCCTAATGGGCCGATGGAGTCGTATGAGGTATCAATGTGAACCACACATGAGGGGGCATCTGACTGGACTAGTGGCTCGAGCGTTGTCACCACTCTGCGCATGCGCAGACAGGGAATTGTGGAAAAAGGATATGGAAATAGACGTTTTGGGATCTAGGGGAGCCCCTAAAGGGCCGATGGAGTTGTATGAGGTATCAATGTGAAGCCTATGTGAGAGGGCATCCGCCTGGGCTAGTGTCTCGGCCGTTATCACCATTCTGCGCATGCGCAGACAGAGAATTGTGGGAAAAGGATATGGAAATAGACGTTTTGGGGTCTGGGTGGGCCACTAGTGGTCCTATGGAGTCGTATGAGGTATCAATGTGAAGCCTATGTGAGGGGCATCCTTCTAGTCACTCGGCCGTTGGCAACATTCTGCGCATGCGCAGACAGGGAATTGTGGGAAAAGGGCATGAAAATAGACATTTTGCGGTCGAGGTGGGCCCCTAATCGTCCGATGAGGTCGAGTGAGGTATCGTTGTAAAGGATACGTGAGGGGACATCCGCCTGGACTAGTATGACGTGGAACTGATGTCATTCTGCGTATGCGCAGTAGACAAAATATATGAAAATGGGCATTTTGGGGTCTAGGTGGACCACTAATGGTCCAATGGAGTTGAGTGAGGTATCTATGTGAAGCAGTCATGACGCAGCATCCGCCTGGCCTAGTGTGTCGGCCGTGATCGACATTCTGCGCATGCGCAGACAGGGAATTGTGGGAAAAGGGTATGGGAATATACGTTTTGGAGTCGAGGTGAGCCCCTAGTGAACCGATGGAGTCTTATGAGGTATCGTTGTGAAGCATTCGTGAAGGAGCATCCACCTGGACAAGTGTGTCGTTCGTGTTCAACAGTCTGCGCATGCGCAGAGAGGGAATTGTGGGAAAAGTGCATTGGAAGGAACGTTTTGGAGTCTAGGTGGGCCACTAATGGTCTGATTGAGTCGAATGAGGTATCAATGTGATGCATACGTGAGGGCGCATCCGCCTGGGCGGATGGGTGTTAGGAATATCGTCATTCTGCGCATGCGCCGGCAGGCCGTAGTATGGAAATATACATTTTGAGGCCGATATGGACCACTATTGGTCCGAATGTGTCTAGGGAAGTGTTATTTTGTAGCATTCGGGGTGTAGACCACGACTTGAAGGGATGTCCACGTCACCTGTGACGTCACTGGTGACGTCATCAGTGAGAGTAGTAGCGAAAGCGGGAGTTTCGGAGGTGCGATGGAGTGCATTTGGAGTAGATAACGGCCTATTTTTACATCCAACTACCTGGTAGAGTTACCTGTGAGTGTGAGTGTATGCGCGCGTGTGAGTGAGTGAGTGAGTGAGTGAGTGAGTGAGTGAGTGAGTGAGTGAGTGAGTGAGTGAGTGAGTGAGTGAGTGAGGCGTGCACAACGCTCGTGAGGCGTCCCCAGCGCCAGTCTTAACGCATGGACGCAATAACGACGGTGAGTAAGTGAGTGAGTGAGTGAGTGAGTGAGTGAGTGGGATCCGACTGGACTAATTTATCGTCCGTTTTCATCATTTTGCGCATGCGTAGTCTGGCCGTCGTATAGAAAGCAGGCATTTGGGGGATTTGTGGAAGTTTGTTGAGTGGTTGACCATCCCGGGTCAAATGGACCGTGTGGGGTATCAGTGTGAAGCTCTCGTAGGAAAAGTGGAAATTGCCTCTCATTTGTGGGACGCTCACTTCCGGTTGTGTGGGGCGCTGCCCTCAACCAATCAGAAGCGAGTATTTTGACCCGGTGCATTATGGGACATATCCAAGATGGCGGCGTCTGCCTTCTGGTTCAAGATGGCGTCACGTCCGGGGTCGAAAACTGACCATTTTGGCGGAATGTGGTCATCTGGTGTCGAAAACTGGACCTTGTATGGGTCCCGCCTAATTTGGTGTAGAGATGGACCACTGTTGGTCTGAATGCGTCCTGTGGGGTGTCATCTTGTAGTTCTCGGGGAGCAGACCACGATTTGAGGGATTTTCATGTCTGTGATGTCATTGGTGAAGTCATCAGTAGGAGTAGTAGCCAAAGTGGGCATTTTGGGGCAGTGAAAGAAGGTATTTGGTGTAGAGATGGACCACCCTTGGTTCGAATGTGTCGTGGGAAGTGTCATCTTGCAGTTCTCGGGGTGTAGACTCCATTTGAGGGATGTCCACAGCATCTGTGACGTCATCAGTACGAGTAGTAGCGAAAGAACATGCTTTATAATTGGCTCAGTGCCAATTTTTTTCCCACGATTTGGACTGATGAGGGACACATGTTCATTCCTATATTTACAGACATTACCACCACCACCACCACCAACACCACCAACACCACCACCACACACCACCACACACCACCAACACCACCACCAACGCCACCACCGGGCGTTGACGGGCGTCAACGCCCGGTGGTGGTGGTGGTAGCTCCCGTGTGGCAGAGCTCTTGGATCGGAGCTCTCGGAGTTCAAAGCTTGTGGAGCTCAGAGCTCGGAAATGACGTCATCGCAGGCATGCGCGCGTACCTGTGCTGCACCCTGTACCCTATATTCCCTAGGGAATAGGGCACACCAGGGTGCGGGTGCAGCACAGGTACGCGCGCATGCCTGCGATGACGTCATTTCCGAGCTCTGAGCTCCACAAGCTTTGAACTCCGAGAGCTCCGATCCAAGAGCTCTGCCACACGGGAGCTACCACCACCACCGGGCGTTGACGCCCGTCAACACCCGGTGGTGGCGTTGGTGGTGGCGTTGGTGGTGGTGTTGGTGGTGTGTGGTGGTGGTGTTGGTGGTGGTGGTGGTGGTAATGTATGTAAATATAGGAATGAACATGTGTCCCTCATCAGTCCAAATCGTGGGAAAAAAATTGGCACTGAGCCAATTATAAAGCATGTTCTTTCGCTACTACTCGTACTGATGACGTCACCGATGACGTCACAGATGCTGTGGACATCCCTCAAATGGAGTCTACACCCTGAGAACTGCAAGATGACACTTCTCACGACACATTCGAACCAAGGGTGGTCCATCTCTACACCAAATACCTTCTTTCACTGCCCCAAAATGTCCACTTTGGCTACTATTCCTACTGATGACTTCACCAATGACATCACAGATGACGCGAAAATCCCTCAAATCGTGGTCTGCACCCCGAGAACTACAATATGACACCCCACAGGACGTATTCGGACCAATAGTGGTCCATCTCTACACCAAATTAGGCGGGACCCATACAAGGTCCAGTTTGCGACACCAGATGACCACATTCCGCCAAAATGGTCAGTTTTCGACCCCAGACGTGACGCCATCTTGAACCAGAAGGCAGACGCCGCCATCTTGGATATGTCCCATAATGCACCGGGTCAAAATACTCGCTTCTGATTGGCTGAGGGCAGCGCCCCACACAACCGGAAGTGAGCGCCCCACAAATGAGAGGCAATTTCCACTTTTGCTACGAGAGCTTCACACTGATACCCCACACGGTCCATTTGACCCGCGATGGTCAACCACTCAACAAACTTCCACGAATCCCCCAAATGTCTGCTTTCTATACGACGGCCAGACTGCGCATGCGCAAATGATGAAAACGGACGATACATTAGTCCAGTCGGATCCCACTCACTCACTCACTGACTCACTGACTCACTCACTCACTCACTCACTCACTCACTCACTCACTCACTCACTCACCGTCGTTATTGCGTCCATGTGTTAAGACGAGCGTTGGGGACGCCTCACGAGCGTTGTGCACGCCTCACTCACTCACTCACTCACTCACTCACTCACACGCGCGCATACACTCACACTCACAGGTAACTCTACCAGGTAGTTGGATGTAAAAATAGGCCGTTATCTACTCCAAATGCACTCCATCGCACCTCCGAAACTCCCGCTTTCGCTACTACTCTCACTGATGACGTCACCAGTGACGTCACAGGTGACGTGGACATCCCTTCAAGTCGTGGTCTACACCCCGAGTGCTACAAAATAACACTTCCCTAGACACATTCGGACCAATAGTGGTCCATATCGGCGTCAAAATGTCTATTTCCATACTACGGCCTGCAGGCGCATGCGCAGAATGACGATATGCCTAACACCCATCCACCCAAGCGGATGCGCCCTCACGTATGCATCACATTGATACCTCATTCGACTCAATCAGACCATTAGTGGCCCACCTAGACCCCAAAACGTTCCTTCCAATGCCCTTTTCCCACAATTCCCTCTCTGCGCATGCGCAGACTGTTGAACACGAACGACACACTTGTCCAGGCGGATGCTCCTTCACGAATGCTTCACAACGATACCTCATAAGACTCCATCGGTTCACTAGGGGCTCACCTCGACTCCAAAACATCTATTCCCATACCCTTTTCCCACAATTCCCTGTCTGCGCATGCGCAGAATGTCGAACGCGGACGACACACTAGCCCAGGCGGATGCTGCGTCATGACTGCTTCACATAGATACCCCACTCAACTCCATTGGGCCATTAGTGGTCCACCTAGACCCCAAAACGCCCATTTTCATATATTTTGTCTACTGCGCATGCGCAGAATGACGTCAGTTCCACGTCATACTAGTCGAGGCGTATGCCCCGTCACGTATCCTTTACAACAATACCTCACTCGACCTCATCGGACGATTAGGGGCCCACCTCGGCCGCAAAATGTCTGTTTTCATGCCCTTTTCCCACAATTCCCTGTCTGCGCATGCGCAGAATGTTGACAACGGCCGAGCCACTAGTCCAGGAGGATGCCCCTCACATGGGCTTCACATTGATACCTCATACGACTCCATAGGACCACTAGCGGCCCACCCAGACCCCAAAACGTCTATTTCCATATCCTTTTCCCACAATTCTCTGTCTGCGCATGTGCAGAATGGTGACAACGGCCGAGCCACTAGTCCAGTCAGATGCCCCCTCATGTATGCTTCACATTGATATCTCATACGACTCCATCGGCCCATTAGGGGCTCCCCTAGATTCCAAAACGTCTATTTCCATACCCTTTTCCCACAATTCCCTGTCTGCGCATGCGCAGAATGGTAACAACGCCCGAACCGCTAGTCCAGTCAGATGCCCCCTCATGTGTGCTTCACATTGATGTCTCATACGACTCCATCGGACCATGAGTGACCCACAACGATCCGAAAACGTCTATTTTCATACCCTTGGTCTACTGCGCATGCGCAGAATGCCCATATTTCAACCCACACCCAGCCCATCGGATGCCGCCTCACATAGGTTTCACATTGATACCTCACTCGACCCAATCAGACCAATAGTGGCTCTCCTAGATCTCAAAACGTCTATTTCCATACCCTTGGTCTACTGCGCATGCGCAGAATGCCGATATTCCAACCCCACACCCACCCGTCGGATGCCCCCTCACATAGGCTTCACATTGATACCTCATATGACCCAATTGGACCATTAGTGGCTCCCCTAGACCCCAAAACGTCTATTTCCATACCCTTGGTCCACCGCGCATGCGCAGAATGACGCTATTTCAACCCCGCACCCAGCCCATCAGATGCCCCTTCACGAATGCTTCACATTGATACCTCATACGACCCAATCTGACCATGCAGCGTATTTGAATTCTGGAGACTACTTTTTCTCCGCGGAGGCGATCGCATCACCGCCAGACATGACTGCATCACCGCGGAGGAATACAAGGTCAAAGGTTGCCAGACCTATAGTGGTCAAAACTTGGCACCCAGCCAATGCTGATGCAATCCAGAACATGTCAGTACATGCCAATGCTGATGCAATCCATAACCTTGAGCTGGTGGCGCCCCCTGTCGGATGCAAGAGTTACCTCCCCCGGCAAAATGTGACTCTATTCCCGTTGACTATACTACTGAGGTGATTTGGAGGTCAAAATCGAGGTCAAATAAGATCAAAGATGGCCAAAAGATACGGACCTAAAATATTGTTATGGCGTTCTTGGTAAAAGAAATGGGTATTCAAGCTGGAGCTCTACGGGGTGAAGCTTAAGATAACAGTGGATACCAAGCCGACATGAACCACTCCAGTTCATTTTTAAGTCACTGCCATTTACTTAATGTTGATGGCGCAATGGGTGTTGATGCTCAAGCGACAGGCCAAGGAAATCAAATTGGTATCTACGCTAAATTGATTTTGTGTACTATTAGGTTTTAACACAGGTATGGTTCGCTCGTTAATAATTGGAGTTGAGGTCATATTAGAGTCACTTTAGGGGTCAAATAAGGTCAAAAATTAGGGAAAATGTTATTTTATTTCATACCTATTGTGCTGTTTGTTACTTACTTTTTCAGGCAGTATGGTTCAAGGTAGGGACAACTTGGTCAATTTTAAGTCGTTTTGAGCTCATTTCGAGATCAAATAAGATCCAAAGATGGACAAAAGACCGGTTTTAAATCAATTGAAACATTTTGTATGAAATCATTTGTAAAAGAAATGGGTACCCAATCTGAAGTAATTCTACAGGGTGAAATTTAAGATAGGTACTGTAGGGTTATAGATTGAACCTTCCCGATCAAGATAATTGTTGGTGCCCAGTTTTCTTTCCCGAGTTAGAAGTAGTTTGAGTTAACCGTTTCTGGCCATGGTGATAGAGGATTTGAAACTTCAATGCCATTTTGAACATTCACGATATCACCAGAATGTTTGAAAATCTAGCGAATACTTTTCCTAGTTTTGGAATATTATATTTGGCTAATTTTGAGCCCATTTCGTTAATTCTAGTGAATGAATATCATGTGTTGATTCAAAATGGCGCTTGTGTGGGTTCCTCCTTAAATCGACCGTTTTTCGGGTTGTTCATATAATAAGTATTATTCCTATCTCATTGTGTCAATTAGTTAACACAAAGGGATCTCATATCAAAGCATAACATCTTGTGCCTATTTTGAATCTGCTTGCTTAATTTTCATCTTAAAATATGATGGTTTCAATCAAAATGGCGGACATGTGGGGTCATCTGAAAATCACACTTTTTAATGTTGCTCGTGTTATTATTAGCTCACTGAGCAAATTTATCAAAAGCGAGTGATCTCTATTTACATATCCCTAAGATAAAGATTTGATGGTCAAATTCAAAATGGCGGCCATATGGAGTCATCTGAAATCAGACTTTTTCCTGTTTCTCGTATAGTTCAAGACATTATTCTAGCTAATTTTCACAAATTTATCAAAACAGAGAGATCTCTAAACATAGCATAACAACCACTTACGCCAATTTTTAATGTATTTGCGTATCCCCAAGATTAAAATACAATGACCAAATGCAATATGACAGCCATGTGGGGTTTTCTGAAAATCCTGCTTTTTCATGTTGATCGTATAGAGCAAGGCATTATTTATGGTTGATTGTGCAAATTTGTCCCACATTATAGCCAAATACATTGTGCTCATTTTGAACCTATTTTCTTAATCTTCAGATTAAAAATGATAGTTAAATTCAAAGTGGCGACCATAAGGCGTCATCCTGAAATTTGTGATTTTTCATGTTACAGTTAGAATATTTCTTTTCTAGGTACAAATTTGTATAAATTGAGCAGAATAACGCCATAGCTTATTACATTATGCCCATTTTATTCTGTTGGCATAACCTTCAGCTGACAATACAAATGTTAAATTCCAAATGGTGACCATGTGGGTTCATCTTTTGACTTTGACTTTGACTTTATTCACCAATGAATGTATACAGGACCTGTTAATGGCAGTCATGAAAGAAACAGTAACTGTAATATTAGAAGTAATATACACGCCAGACGACATTCATTACAAGTGTTTGTTGTAATGATGTCTGAGTCACACGAAACTCTTGCTCATCATGGTAAATGTTATTCGCCAAATTTAAAGGGGTTATTTTTAGCTCGAAGCAGGCATTTGCTAGAACTGAGCTGTTTCGCACTATAGCTGTCATCTTAGGTCAATTGTTTAGTCTATTTGAATAATCATTGTCAGACAACATAATGGTTACCTTAAACCCTACATTACACCCAATTCAGCCTGTATACGCATTCGGGACAATTAGTATTGTGGATATCAATTTATAGCCAATTTGTACCCATTTTTGTTTACCCCATTTTCCCCAAAGTTACCATATAATGACTTTAATTTGAATAGTTAACGTGTTATCTATGACTAATTTAACCCTTACACTACATACAACTAATTCAGCTTGGATATTCACTCGTAACAATTAGTAGTGTGGATATTAATTTTAAGCCAATTTTTGCACATCGTTGATGTTGTTTGACCCAAAACTTACCCTAAAACGGCCTTAATTCTAATAATTAACGTGCTATCTATGACTATTTTAAACTCTACACTACATCCAATTCAGCTTGACCTCATTTGACCCAAAAATGACCATGAAATGATCTCAGTAATAATAATTAACGTGCTATCTATGACTTCCTTAAACTCTACACTGCATACAGCTAATTCAGCTTGGATACTCATTAGTAACAAACAGTACAGTGGATATTAAGTTATGACCGATTTTTACCCATTTTGATATTATTTGACCCCAAAAGTGACCTCATAATGACCTTAATTTCCCAAATCAGCGTGGTATTCCCTCCTATACCCTGATCCCTGTCACGCAAGGAACTAATTTAGCATGGGTATCCATTTGTAACAACAAATGTCATCGAACGATTTTAAAAGCGTTTTTGAGGTCCTTGGTCGGTCGACTATTGGGATGGTATTTTTTTCGGATAAAAAAAGTAAGAAAACAAATATTTTGATTCGATTGTTCACAAAAATAGAAAAGTTTGGTAACATTTTTCGTTATTTCTCTGACACTAGAAAAAAGATTTCGATCTTTTAGTTAGCAGACGTTAACCTGGTGAATAGCTCAAATTTTGATGTGCTGATGGACCGATTCATTTAATAAGACATACCAGACTAACAGTTTTTTCCAAGATGGAAAAAGTTTTTTTTTCACATTTCGTGACTCTTTCTTTTACTGACTCCAATAGCGGACACTGATAACGCCATATTCTAGCTAAATCAAACCATATTCAATATCTGTAATTGTTTTAGTGAAAGATAAATGGAAAAGTTAGAAAAGTTTTCGTGAAATTGAGCATTTCTTGGTGAATTAATGTCATTTTACCCACCTGAAATCCAATGCACACACTTGCAAGCTTACAACCGGTCGCAAACTGTGTGCGTGGTGTCCTTCTTTACACTAGCCACACTTACTTCCGGTCTACTGACTATGAATGACAATTTTCAATATTCAAATTTCGGCGTGTTTAGATTTAGATATTCGGATAAGATTGGCTAATTAAACTTTTGCTATTTAACATACATGTGGTATCATTGAATTGAATTGAATATTTATTAACCAAATGTGGTCCAGGCAAGTTAACAGAATATAAAAAGTTGTTCTATCGCGGAATAAGTTACACAATGTCATAAGAAAAGAGCAAAAGGCGCTGTTATATACAATGGTGAAAAATACAGACCTCAGAGAGCTCACATAATCAATTTATATAGAATACAGAGACATAATAAAATATATACAATTTTTCAAAAGAATGCA
This sequence comes from Hanleya hanleyi, assembly GCA_036873755.1. NCBI lineage: Eukaryota > Metazoa > Mollusca > Polyplacophora > Lepidopleurida > Hanleyidae > Hanleya > Hanleya hanleyi. Next base: position 19,380 of record JAVTVY010030328.1, on the reverse strand, counting down.
TCTGCAGATAAATAATTTAACACCCTTTCACAGTCAGTCAATTTGCGCTATCAAAAAAATAATTCTATGCTGAAACAATTAAACAGTTATATATATCAAATTTGCATGCCAGTTGCACACATTGCAATATCGACTAGCCTCTGTTCTGGAGATTCACGGGAGTAATTGTGAACCGGCATAGCTCAAATGGTAAGAGCAACTTCAACACGAATTAGTGGGGTCGCGGTTGCGATTCTCATTAACGGTTAAATTATTATTTCTCGCGCGGGGTTTAAATACTAAATTGTCAATTCGGTATTATAAAAGCCAGTTGTGAGCATTACCTGTGGGCCAGCATAGTTAGAAGGAAAGTGGAACTCAACGGATTGGATTCCCACAGACAGTTAAATAATTCGTCCTATCAAGAAATATTTCTACATATGCAATTTTTTTCGGGGACTAAGCTAAAAGTCATAGCAATTTGTCATTTGTGTAAGTTAAACAATTAATTCCAGACAAAAGTTGGTGAGTTGACCCCCTTATGATGCGTGGTTTAGAATTCGGTACCAACTATTATTCATTAATAATCATGATTATAATGCGTTGTCTGCTTATTACCAATTTGTAAATTACGTAGATTCATTAGATAAAATGATTACTAGAAATAGTTAGTTTTGGCTGTATGGAAATTAGTTGAACCGCTGACAAGGGTCCGGTTAATCAGTCTTGGGCAATTCATGGAAAAAAAACATGCTCTTTAGCGAAGTCGATTATAGCTGAGTCGGTGACTGATTTGTCAATTGTCAGTTTTTAAGCGGCTAGAAGACAGATAAAATAATTTCATATGTGGTATAGTAAGATGAATTGACTGTCTGTACGGAAATCAACGAAACAATAATGCATTCCACCGAATATTTCAGAGAATTTCGAGAAGTTACTCAATGGATTACAGCGTACCTGAAGGCAGGGTTGTCATGTGAGGTTGGCGGTTGATAACACTAATTTTGCTCATGCACAACGACAACAACAACAGTTCGAACCTTCCGCGTGTCGGAGACGTCAAATTGGTGCGTCACCTGACTAGTTGTCAGTCATACAAACAAGGAGTTAAAATGCCCAAACCAGTAGTAGTGGGGCGTGCGGTATCAACCAGTCGTTCAGTAGAGCGTGCGGTATCAACCAGTCTTTCAGTAGGGCGTGCGGTATCGACCAGTCGTTCTGTAGGGCGTGATTTATCAACCAGTCGATCAGTAGAGCGTGCGGTATCAACCAGTCGTTTAGTAGGGCATGCGGTATCAACCAGTTGTTTAGTAGGGCGTGTAGTATCAACCAGTCGTCCAGTAGGGCGTGTGGTATCAACCAGTCGTTCAGTAGGGCGTGTGGTATCAACCAGTCGTTCAGTAAGGCGTGTGCCATCAACCAGTCGCTCAGTAGGGCTTGTGGTATCAACCAGTCGTTCTGCAGGCTGTGCTTTATCAACCAGTTGATCAATAGGGCGTACTGTATCAACCAGTCCTTTAGGGCATGCGGTATCAATCAGTCGTTCAGTACGGCGTGCGGTATCAACCAGTCGATCAGTAGGGCGTGCGGTATCAACCAGTCGTTCAGTAAGGCGTGTGGTATCAACCAGTCGTTCAGAAGGGCTTGTGGTATCGACCAGTCGTGCAGCAGGGCGTGTGGTATCAACCATTCGATCAGTAGGTCGTGCAGCATCAACACGTCTTTCAGTAGGGCGTGCGATATCAACTATTGGATTCATATGCTCGTATCTATTTGAAATCGCAATGAATATTCAAGAAGACACATACAATGTAGGCCACTGGTATGGATCTAATTTTACTGCTAGATGACGAATCTGTTCCATATTTCCTTATCTCAATCCCGTATTCATTGATAATGTAAATACAATTCTTATTGATCAAATTGCTTTTAGTTCAGTTGAGGTTAACAAATTAGCTCGATTTAAATGCATTGCGAAGACCTCCTACACAGATGTCGACAATAGTATTTCTCACGTGAGAAGGCTATGTTCCTAACTTGTATGAACAATTATTTCCTCTTCTGCATCATTTGGATCAGCCTAATGTGATTTCCGATTAGATGCTCTTTTGCGTCGAGAGAATTGTATTATATCCGGTTATTCATATATTTTACGACAGGATTATTTATTCCCGTGAACTCTTTATTTTGAACATGTTGAATTTCTGAGTCATCGTGCGCTTTCAAGCCGAAAGTGTCGATGGAATATTCCAGAAAAGAGTAATTAAACTTTAAACAGCACATTAGGGCAATCCTTGAAAAACTCATGGTGAGAAAAAGTTAATATTATTACTAGTCTCAGTGTTAAAAGGTCTGACAGTTGAAAATCGCCAACTTGGGTTGATAGTTGGGTAAATAGATATAAACGCTTTTGCTAATAAGACGGCAACTTGGCCAATTGTGACCAATTGGTAACTTCTCTGACTCGCAAGGCAACATGATGCAATTTTGGTCATTTTCATTCATCAATCTGTTTACACTTGGAAACAGTTACGTTTTCGTAGCTATGCATGCCTTAAAGAAAAGAATGACAATTAGGATTATTATGAATTGAAAACTTATTCTGTTATGCTAAATAAATGTTGATACACAGAACTCCTGTGTATCACATGTATCTAAAGGCAAATGACGCTTGGTTTTTCTTAAATGACCAAATTTCAAATGATAATGCATGTACAAGGACTGCATCTAAGTGTAATGTGGCTTACATGTATCGTAGGCCTACCATTCAAAGACATGCAGATAGCGTGAGTTGCCCTTGTTGACCACCTTTTAGCCCGAAATAGGAAAAGCTGGAAACTTCTCCTCGAAGCAAGGAGATCTTAGCTGTTGTTGGGGTAATTTAGGGCTTTTTAATGATGGATTGTGCAAATGTGCTAAACTGCACCTTCGGAAGTTGTTTCAAAATCATATATTGAGATTAATTTCAAATTAAATTTAAAATAAATATCATCATAAGGCATATGTAGAAAGCTTAGAGATATTATGTATCCAAAATATGAATTTGGTTATAAAGATTCCACGAAGTGCATTTATCAGAACCATTCTTGATTTCCGACCATTTATGTCTGGAGGAATATTTCCTCTTCTATGAATGCATGTACATATAAATTAGACATTACAAGATTTTAATTTGGGTGAAAGATTGTTGGGATATTTGGTCAGTTTAATTTCAACAATGACCATGGCCAACCCTGTTATGAAGCATGGCAAACAATGTTTAGGATCATGGTCAATCATTTGAGGACCATCGTTACTCATGTGAGGATCATGGTCAATCATTTGAGAACCATCGTTACTCATGTGAGGATCATGGTCAATCATTTGAGGACCTTCGTTACTCATATGAGGATCATGGTCAATCATTTGAGAACCATCGTTACTCATGTGAGGATCATGGTCAATCATTTGAGAACCATCGTTACTCATGTGAGGATTATGGTCAATCATTTGAGAACCATCGTTACTCATGTGAGGATCATGGTCAATCATTTGAGGACCATCGTTACTCATGTGAGGATCATGGTCAATCATTTGAGAACCATCGTTACTCATGTGAGGATCATGGTCAATCATTTGAGGACCATCGTTACTCATGTGAGGATTATGGTCAATCATTTGAGAACCATCGTTACTCATGTGAGGATCATGGTCAATCATTTGAGGACCATCGTTACTCATGTGAGGATCATGGTCAATCATTTGAGAACCATCGTTACTCATGTGAGGATCATGGTCAATCATTTGAGGACCATCGTTACTCATGTGAGGATCATGGTCAATCATTTGAGAACCATCGTTACTCATGTGAGGATTATGGTCAATCATTTGAGAACCATCGTTACTCATGTGAGGATCATGGTCAATCATTTGAGGACCATATTTACTCGTGAGAGGATCATGGTCAATCATTTGAGGACCATCGTTACTCACGTGAGGATTATGGTCAACCATTTGAGGACCATCGTTACCCATGTGAGGATCATGGTCAATTATTTGAGGACCATCGTTACTCATGTGAGGATTATGGTCAATCATTTGAGGACCATCGTTACTCATGTGAGGATCATGGTCAATCACATGAGGACCATTGTTACCCATGTGAGGATCATGGCCAATCATTTGAGGACCATCGTTACTCATGTGAAGATCATGGTCAATCATATGAGGACCATCGTTACCCATGTGAGGATCATGGTCAATCACATGAGGACCATTGTTACCCATGTGAGGATCATGGTCAATCATTTGAGGACCATCGTTACTCATGTGAGGATCATGGTCAATCATATGAGGACCATTGTTACCCATGTGAGGATCATGGTCAATCATTTGAGGACCATCGTTACTCATGTGAGGATCATGGTCAATCATTTGAGGACCATCGTTACTCATGTGAGGATCATGCTCAATCATTTGAGGACCATCGTTACCCATGTGAGGATCATGGTCAATCATTTGAGGACCATCGTTACTCATGTGAGGTTCATGGTCAATCATTTGAGGATCATCGTTACTCATGTGAGGATCATGGTCAATCATTTGAGGACCATCGTTACTCATGTGAGGATCATGCTCAATCATTTGAGGACCATCGTTACTCATGTGAGGATCATGGCCAATCATTTGAGAACCATCGTTACTCATGCGAGGATCATGGTCAATCATTTGAGGACCATCGTTACTCATGAGAAGATTATGGTCAATCATTCGAGGACCATCGTTACTCATGTGAGGATTATGGTCAATCATTTGAGGACCATCGTTACTCATGTGAGGATTATGGTCAATCATTTGAGCACCATCGTTACTCATGTGAGGATTGTTGTCAATCATTTGCGGACCATCGTTACTCATGTGAGGATCATGGTCAATCATTTGAGGACCATCGTTACTCATGTGAGGATCATGCTCAATCATTTGAGGACCATCGTTACCCATGTGAGGATCATGGTCAATCATTTGAGGACCATCGTTACTCATGTGAGGTTCATGGTCAATCATTTGAGGATCATCGTTACTCATGTGAGGATCATGGTCAATCATTTGAGGACCATCGTTACTCATGTGAGGATCATGGTCAATCATTTGAGGACCATCGTTACTCATGTGAGGATCATGCTCAATCATTTGAGGACCATCGTTACTCATGTGAGGATCATGGCCAATCATTTGAGAACCATCGTTACTCATGCGAGGATCATGGTCAATCATTTGAGGACCATCGTTACTCATGAGAAGATTATGGTCAATCATTCGAGGACCATCGTTACTCATGTGAGGATTATGGTCAATCATTTGAGGACCATCGTTACTCATGTGAGGATTATGGTCAATCATTTGAGCACCATCGTTACTCATGTGAGGATTGTTGTCAATCATTTGAGGACCATCGTTACTCATGTGAGGATCAGGGTCAATCATTTGCGGACCATCGTTACTCATGTGAGGATCATGGTGAATCATTTGAAGACCATCGTTACTCATGTGAGGATCATGGTCAATTACTTGAGGACCATCGTTACTCATGTGAGGATCAGGGTCAATCATTTGAGGACCATCGTTACTCATGTGAGGATTATGGTCAATCATTTGAGGACCATCGTTACTTATGTGAGGATCATGGTCAATCATTTGAGGACCATCGTCACTCATGTGAGGATCAGAGTCAATCATTTGAGGACCATCGTTACACATGTCAGGATCATGGTCAATCATTTGAGGCCCATCGTTAGTCATGTGAGGATCATGGTCAATCATATGAGGACCATCGTTACTCATGTGAGGATCGTGGTCAATCATTTGGGGACCATCGCTACTCAAGTGAGGATCATGGTCAATTATTTGAGGACCATCGTTACTCATGTGAGGATCAGAGTCAATCATTTGAGGACCATCGTTACCCATGTCAGGATCATGGTCAATCATTTGAGGCCCATCGTTACTCATGTGAGGATCATGGTCAATCATATGAGGACCATCGTTACTCATGTGAGGATCGTGGTCAATCATTTGAGGACCATCGTTACTCATGTAAGGATTATGGCCAATCATTGTAGGACCATCGTTACTCATGTGAGGATTATGGTCAATCATTTGAGGATCATCGTTACTCATGTGAGGATCCTGGTCAATCATTTGAGGACCATCGTTACTCATGAGAGGATCATGGTCAATCATTTGAGGACCATCGCTACTCATGAGAGGATCATGGTCAATCATTTGGGCACCATCGCTACTCATGTGAGGATCATGGTCAATTATTTGAGGACCATCGTTACTCATGTGAGGAACAGGGTCAATCATTTGAGGACCATCGTTACTCATGTGAGGATCAGGGTCAATCATTCGAGGACCATCGTTACTCATGTGAGGATCATGGTCAATCATTTGAGGACCAGCGTTACTCATGTGCAGAGTATGGTCAATCATTTGAGGACCATCGTTACTCATGTGAGGGTTATGGTCAAGCATTTCAGGACCATCGTTACTCATGTGAGGATCATGGGCAATCATTTGAGGACCATCGTTACTCATGTGAGGATCAGGGTCAATCATTTGAGGACCATCGTTACCCATGTGAGGATCATGGTCAATCATTTGAGAACCATCGTTACTCATGTGAGGATCATGGTCAATCATTTGAGGACCATCGTTACTCATGTGAGGATCATGGTTAATCATTTGAGGACCATCGTTACTCATGTGAAGATCATGGTCAATCATTTGAGGACCATCGTTACTCATGTGAGGATCAGGGTCAATCATTTGAGGACCATCGTTACTCACGTGAGGATCATGTTCAAGCATACATGATCAACCTTCTTTCGCCTTCATCATGGTTTTTCATCATGTTTTCATTCATCGGTTGAGTGTGGTACAATATAGGGCCTACCAAACAATGGTTGATACTGGTTAAACCCATAGAGGAATCATGGTTAACCATGTTTTATCCATGATCACTTAACAAGGATTTGGTGAATGTGTTTATGAATATTCACTTGGTTTTATGGTCACGTTCAGTGTAGTTATGTGTGAAATTTTTTTTGCAGCTAGATGCATATATCTATATATATATACTAGAACCATTCATGAGATAGCTGGATTATTCATCTCATAGTGCTACACGCTTGCATGGTTAGAGACAATCACCTAATTTAGCATGAAACCCCTCCTATGGGCGGAGCAGGAGCTGACATAAACATGAGCACCACATATTGTGAGCATATGTGCGAGATGAATTAGTTTAGGAATTCAGAATATGACAATTTTGCCATTCAGATTCACTTTTATATATGCGTAGAAGCCGAATATATTTGGACAATGAATGGTGGAGGACTGAACCATTTATAATGGTGACGCGCTCTACACAATTCAGCAGTCTGTATCAATAGCATGTATTATATTCTATTTCAGTTTTCTTTTATAGTCATTTTTTTCAAATTAATAATCATATCACATATTAACCATGAAATGAGATCAGCCTTCGCATCTTAAAGGGGAATGTTATCACCGGACCTATGTAAACGTTAATATATACCTTGATACGGTAAGAAATCGACTATATAGTTTTTCCCCCGATCTTCGAACTTTAAAACGGTAAATTTGACGATTTAAACGCGTTCCTACCACGAGCCTGTCAAAGCGATGACCTTTGACCCATGACGTCACAGAGTGAACCAGTCCGCCATAGAATTAGCATTAGCATACGTAAACAAGTCAAATCTGCTCCAATATTTTTCGATTTTTCGACTGTATTCTCGTACTTTGGAGGCATCATACCTCGTCGGTGTGTTGTTGGAGTGTGTAGCAACACGAATGGGGATGGATTAAGTTGCACCCGAGGCCAAACGACGAAAAATCGGGAAGAAATCCGACGAAATTGTGCAGAACACGAGAGTGTGGGGAAAGCCGATGAAATGGTCTCGCATTTGTTCCGCTCACTTCACTGACGATAGCTATGCAACAACAGAGATGCATTATTTCATTCACCATGGCTATACGTAGGCTTGATTGAATCTCCCTTGAGAACAAATTTGGATCGCCAGTGAACTTGTTTAACACACACGTAAACCTGCTCTATCTATTGTATAAGTATGAGTGGTATCATTCTTTATGGATGGGCTGCCAGATGAATGTCCGATATGATGCTAGGACGTATATCTTGTGGAAAAGGCCTCAATTATAGGCTGGTTTATTTAAGCGCGACAGCTGGCTACTGAATGTCGTTTCTGACCCTTATATCAAGTTTGTGCATGTCTAATTGCGCGTAAATTTTCAATCAGGTCAAAACTTGAACGCACATGATAAATAACGATGTTTTTATTAGCAAAAGCTGGCAACTGATTAAAAGGCATGAACGGAAATGAGAAGATTTGCATACCACAAATTTGGACGAATTTGACGGTAATTTTAGGCATCATATCATCCCAACCAACACATGTATGTAAAACAATGATTATTTATTTTAAGATAATTTATTTAGATCAGATAACCAGATTAATGCTGTCAGGGGCAGCAACAGAGACAACGTGACAGGGATATAGTAACAGAGATATAGTAACTCGCGGCCTTCTGACTCCTTGAAACTATTAATCGAATAGCCCATGTCAGTTAAATGGTTGGATCTTACCTTCGATTTACGAAACGTGTATGACGAACAATGGAATGTGACTTTAATCGTAAGTTTCTAAATGTAGCTAACTTTATTAAACAATACCCAGTATCTTTGTTAAAATACAGACTGGTTAATATATTACTTTGAGCAAACCATTCGCTTTTAATAACATTTTTTTTTTACTTTTAGTAATATCCCTATCGCTTTCTTCTCTTTATTTGCCGACACCAATTAGTTAGTCATCGACTAGTTTCTGCGTAATGAATGCCGTGACCGACAATCAACCACGTTTTATCAAACAGTTGCAGGTGATAAGTCGTTCATATTTCACAAATACTGTCATAATGTCGGGTTGTCGTCCCGCTTCTGTAGAAATCATGCCGTGAGGTATCACCCTTGATTTCCTTCAATTGCCGCGGGATATTAACAGTTTTAAACTATAGTTTGAAGTACGTGTGCTTGACCAGTTGAATAAGGAGTCAAATCAATTCCAACTCTTGTGTCAAATAAATACTTTCATCACGCAATTGCAGTAGTAATCGTACGGGTTATGTCGCTGGATCATAAACCTAAGCCGGACCTTAGCGCCCACCACCTCTCCCCCCACCCAACAACGTCTCCCTCCTCATCTGTTGGAATGTTGAAGGCGACTTGTCAATCAATATGGCCGGTCAATTCAAGCAGATAGCTCATGTTATTAAAGCTATATTGATCCAGCATACATTACGCAAGTCATTTCACTGGGAAGGTACCTTAAAACTGAACTATTAGCTCGTTGGCACATTTAAGGAATATTCACTTGATGCTATAGTCGGTGAATATATTGAGAAATATTCATTTTTTTTGCTATAATCAGCGAATGTGTTCATTTGGTCTCATAGACGGCGAATAGCTCAAGGAATATTCATTTGACTATGTAATGGGTGAATATGATAAGGAATGTTTATTTTGTTCCATATTTAACGAATGTGCTGAGGAATATCTTTTTTTATGACAAACATGTAGTTGTTGAATACTTTGGGGAGTATTCGTTTGATGCTGTAAGAAGTGATAAGGAGTAGTCATCGGCGCTATAATTGATGAATGTGTTGAGGAATCTTTGCTTGGTGATATAGTCAGTGAATTTTTTATTCGTTTTGTGTTATAATGACCCAAGTAGTGTATAAAACTGATTACAGGTCACATTTTGACGAGTGCGCAGGTGTTTCTGCGCAGATTTGTGGCGGAAGTGTGGAGGAACTTGATCACGTGATCAAGGCATGTCTAGATGGTGGTGGTGGTGGGACCAAAATGGCGGCTTGTGGGTGGTGGTGGTGGTGGTGGTGGGACCAAAATGGCGGCTTGTGGGTGGTGGTGGTGGTGGTGGGACCAAAATGGCGGCTTGTGGGTGGTGGTGGTGGTGGTGGGACCAAAATGGCGGATTGTAGAAAAACGTATAAAAGGAGGCGATTTTTTAGGGGGTGGGTGTATTCATTGCACGACCCTGCGGAGCACTCTGATTGACCTGACCTGACCAGCCTGCCTACCTGCCTGCATGCCTCACCTCTAGCCAGCCTGCCAGCCTGCTTGCCTACCCGCTTGTATTAGACGAAAGCATGAGACGTGGAGAAGATTTTCCCTGGGACCCAGCAGTACCTCCGGTTGAAGTCTTGCCTGAAGACGAGCGTGTGAGGGAGACCCGCACTCTTACACCGGACTGCACCCTATTGTTGTATCCCAAACGCGTGGAGCTCATCGATGACGACAGTAGGTGTTGGTGTACGTCTGAACCAGCGCGTGTCTCTTTATCCCCGGAAGGCTGGACTACCTTGAAACGGGTGTTATTGGGTGACCTCGACGGTGATAGCATTCACCTGTGTGACGACGTCTACATTTTCCGCGGTCCCTATTTTGCTCGACTCCTCTGTCTCAAGCAAGGTGGTTTTACTCTGGACCCTGATCTATGGACAGCCTTGGAAAAAGTAATCCCCATGGTCGATGAAGTACTATCTCTATAGTAGCCACATAACCCATCAGAATACTGCGTATCACGGACTACACCCGTAGAGCTACATCTGGTCTATAAAACACGTCCCTCTGGATCCTACACCTTCATTTCTACGGTTGCAGAGCCATGGCGGAGATCCAGCCCTATGCGACTCGAATTTTACAGCATGCCACCGCGGTGAATTCATTCACGGGTTACCGAGCAGTGGTCCGGTCCATGTTTGCAGATGGCGACGACAACGAGGGACGACGCCAGATCCTGAACGAGTTCACAGAAGCGGTCCTCCACAGAGTGCACTCGATGGACAGGCGTGCCATCACTCACCACTACTGGACTATGACAGCCATCCTTGATGCTCGGCCTATGGACCACGAGCGCTCACGCCGGAACCAGCGACGGCTGGTTGGCCTCATACTGGTCTGTGCCCTATTCACCCTGGCGCTGTGGTATTGACACTATAAATACGAGGGTCAGACAGAGTGTGTGTCATTCACCGTTCGACATTGGACCAAGCATGTCACCCGTCCTACGAGCCATCCTGCCCCTTACACCCCAGGTGGGGTTACACGTCTATGAAGATAAAGTCACCCTGGTGGAAGACCGGGATGTCTGTGGGTGGGATCCGGAGTCCACATCCACTACGGTGACGCTACACCGTGACGGCTGGATCAAATTTAAACAGGTGTTGAGCGGTAAGCTCGATGGACACCTCATCCACCTCGAGAACGCCAACTACGTACACCGTGGACCCTTCTTCGCCCGTGTGGGACGTTACCAAGACCCTACGCGAGGCTTCACCCTAGACCCTGATCTGTGGTCAGCCTTGGAGAAAGTGGTGCCTATTGTGGACCAGCTGTTTACACCGGACGAGCGGTCATCAGACCAGTTGGGGTGGGCTCGTGCTATTGAGGACGCGCTGGCTGAACCCCATGAACAACTACATGAACCCGACGACGACGAGGCTATAGACTATCCGGCTGAACTGAGTCAACCAACACAACGGTGATAGAAACTTGTTATAAATAAACCATACTCTCCGGGTCCATCATCATTGTGTCACCATGAAGCGCTGGGAGAAGGTGTTGGATAACTTATACTACAGTCCCGACAGTCCGGCGGCCTATAGTGCACTGTCGGCTCTCTATCGAGCGGCCAAACCCCAGGGGATACAACGTGCTCAAGTCCGAGATTGGTTAAGAAAACAAGACACCTATACCTTACATCGAGCTGTCCGTCGCCATTTTCTACGGAACCGGGTCATCGTGGGAGGAATAGATGCCCAGTGGCAAGCGGATTTGGTCGATATGAGCGCCTTTGCCAAACACAACGATGAGAATCGATATATCTTGACGTGCATCGATATCCTATCGAAGTATGCGTGGGTGGTACCCATCCGGACGAAAACGGGGGCGAATCTCATAGCGGCGTTCAAAGACATCTTCAAGACCGGGCGCAAACCTTTGTATTTGCAAACCGACGAAGGCACGGAATTCCTCAACAGACCGTTCCAAGCCTTTCTCAAGAAACAGAAGGTCTTCTTCTTCCATACGTACAACGAGACCAAGGCGTCCGTGGTGGAAAGGTTCAACAGGACATTCAAAGGCCGCATGTATAAATATTTCACCTATAAGAATACAAGGCGGTACATCGATGTTCTCCCGAAACTGGTGAGGGGTTACAATCGAGCCTATCATCGAAGTATACAGAGAGCCCCCATTACCGTGACCCAACGCAATGAAGCCCAAGTCCGGCGTGTCTTGTACCCCAGGCCATCGCAACGAGCACCGAAGGCGGTGTTCAAGGTCGGGGACCCTGTACGGATCAGTAAAGTCAAGGGCAAGTTCGAGAAAAGTTACTTGCCCAACTGGAGCGATGAGCACTTCCTGATTAAACGGCGCCTACCCCGACAGCTGCGAATCTATGAACTGGAAGATCTTCAAGGGGAACCGCTGCTGGGGACGTTTTACGAGCCGGAATTACAGCCTGTCGTAAAAACACAGCAAGACTACTACACGGTGGAGCAGATTTTGAAAACGGAACGTCGACGTGGCAAACTGTTTCATTTCGTCAAATGGCAAGGCTGGCCCAGTTCCTTCAATTCCTGGGTCGCTGCCAACCAGGTGAAACGACTATAAAGCCAGACACCACTGCCGTCCTCCTACATTCCACGTCCGACCGTGAACACGGTGCAACCGTCTCTGAACACAGCGTCTTCCAAAACGCGCAAAGCGCAAGTAGGCTTTGGGGTACTATTGCTAACCCTTCTGAGTGTGTTGTACGGAGGTGTGTTTTACGACGTAGCCTATGTCAGTACGTTACTTAACCAACTGAGAACACCAGCCATCAGTGAAACCGGTCTACAGAGAGCACCAGTCGTATCCAGCCCAGTCACCACCACCTCCACACCCCGTGTACAAGCCACAACGAGTGTAAGCTCCACAGCTACACCAAGTACATCCACTACGTCTGAAGACCCACCGGATTTCATCCCTCACAGTGAACCGACAACGACGACCCACGTTGCACCCATCACCACCATCATCATCCCTGAACGTGAACAGACAACGACAACCGACGTTGTACCCACCACCACCACTCCAGTTCACTCGTACCAAATTTACAAGAGCGGGTTACCACGACAGCGGATATACCTCCAGCCATGGATCCCCGTTGGCAGCATCCCTTCACTTGCGTCATCGCAGGACCGACGGGTTCCGGCAAAACGCACTTCGTCAGGAAGCTCCTCGAACACGCCGACAGCATGATCACTCCACCCATTGCCAGAGTCGTGTGGTGTTACGGAGAATGGCAGGAAGCGTATGCAGCAATGTCCCACATCACGTTCGTGGAAGGCCTACCTAACCTGGCCGATTTGGAACCCGACACCTTGGTGGTTCTGGATGATCTCATGGCGGAGACGGATGCGCGGGCCACCCAACTCTTTACCAAAGGCAGCCACCATCGACGGCTCAGCATCATCTACATTGTGCAGAATCTGTTCAGTAAAAACAAAGAACATCGGAACATCAGCTTAAATGCCCACTACATAGTGGTCTTCAAAAACCCGAGAGATACCACTCAACTGCTGCACCTGGCGAGACAGATGTATCCCGGCCGCACACCGTTTGCATTGGAAGCCTTCAAAGATGCCACAACCCCTCAGCACGGGTATATGCTCTTCGACCTGAAGCAAACCACCCCCGACCACCTTCGACTACGGACCGGCATCTTTCCCGGAGAGACTCACCACGTGTACATGCAAAAATAATGTAAACACACCTACAGTGGCTCCCCCAGCTGGGGGTGTGTGTGTTTTGATGATGGGGATAATAAAAAAGAATGAATACCACAGCAGGGTTGATTTTTTGTCTCTGAAGTAGATAAAAAGAGCAGAGTTGTGGGTTCTAGCATTAGTTGTACATGATGTCTGCGCGAGTACGGAAGCACGCTCCCACGCTCTGTGTATTGAAGACGGCCCCACCCGAGTTAGTCCGAACCATTGTACGCGGTGCGGACCCTGCTCTCGTGTGCTGTCTGTGCGAGATTGGACTCAATATCTTAAAAGGCAACGTACCACTGACTCCGGCTCAGAAGACCAAGTTGACCAAGCATAAGACAGGTCTAAGAACCTTAGTCCAGAAGCGAGTTTCTCAAACACAAAAGAAAAAGGTGTTACAGAAAGGTGGATTTCTCGGGGCTATCTTAGCACCGTTGGCCGCTTCCGTGTTGGGTCCAGTATTGGGTGGACTCTTCGGCCGACAATGAACCACACGAAAAAAATGATCCTCGTCGAACCTCGGCTCCTTCAAAACCTCCAATCGCCCTACCCTGTCCCACCTACGGTGAAGACGATAAACACCCTCGATGGAGAGATGCAACAGATCTTAGAGAGACCGGGGTTAAGCGATAGTGAGAAAGTACAATGGTACAATGAGACGCTTCAGCGGTACATGACGTTCATGGACCAATACAAAACCCTCTCTGCTCCACCACCACCACCATCACGTGACACACCACCGACCTCAGCACCGCTCCAACAGCCGGGTGGAGTACCTTCCACAGCCCCACAGTGGGTCGAAGACGAAGTCCTGAAGAGTGTACCTGCATCGTTCAAGAAACAAGCTGGCCTGGTATTACAACGAATGAAACAGAATCCTAACATGACTTGGAATGATAAAGGTGAACTCCTGGTACAGAATCAAGTGGTCCCCGGTACCCACATGACGGATTTAGTGAATGACCTGATGCGTCAACGCAGGACGCACACGGATCCTCGAGGATGGGAGGTCTTCGCTCAAGGCTTGAAAGACATGCATGTACCACAGGAATTGGTGGGGAACCCCGAGCGCTGGGCCTTTATGCAGAATGTGAGTACACCACCAGAACCTTGGGAACCGGAGTCACCTCCCAAATCACCACCACGGCGGGCACCTACGTTTTCACCCCTTTTACCACGCCACCCCCTGCAACCACCAAGAGCTAAGTCACCGCGACCATCACGGCGATTAGCGCCCAATAGCTGGGAGAAGTATTAAAACCAACAGCAGCAGCAGGACAGCTCAGTCGTCATGTTTTACCTCACCCTACCCAGTAACAGCTCGGCTGATGTGTTTCCTGACAACACCTTGACCAAGTACGTGACCCAGTTACCGCAACCGTTGCATTTACCTGGACGCTGGGAATGTGGACTCGTGGATATCCAATACCCTTACTCGTGGTACAACGTGCGAGCCAATGAAGTATGGTACGAGGTGACCTACGAAGGACAAGAAACTCGACTCAAACTACCCGAAGTTCAATACGATACCCCCAAGGAGTTCATGGGTGGGCTGAGAAGTCTGATGCATTATAAGTCTCTACGAGACGTCACGAATACTTCAAAACCCATCAAATCTTTCCCCTTCAAAAATCATGTGGACTTCGATTACAACGCACACAACGACAAGGCCAATCTCACGCTCAGCCCCAACGTGAGTGTCGAACTCAGTCCTACCCTACAGCAAATGCTGGGTTTCAATTACCAGGGGTACGCTGGCCCCACCGGCGAGATAGGCCACATCCCGATGGACATGCGTGGTGGTGTGTATGGCCTGTACGTCTACTCGGACGTGGTCGATGCACACATTGTCGGCGACAGCAACGTACCTCTACTGCGCGTCTGCCCGGTGAAAGGCACGTATGGAGCTCAAGTCACCCACAGTTTCAGGCATATCGTGTATCTACCGGTCAGTCAGACCGATATTAGCTCCATCGTCATCGATATAAGAGACGAGACCGGTCAACCGATTGCATTCGAGCGTGGGAAAGTGGTGCTGACACTTCATTTCCGTCAAGTCCGAGCGGTTCACTTTGCATAATGAAGGTGCCTTATCAATGCCATACAGCCAGTGACGTCGATCATTACACCAAACAGGCCGGGGGTAACTTTCCTGTCTTTGCGGGTACACGCATGCAACGAGGACATGGGCTGGGGAACATAGTCGGGAGCATCGTCAAAACGTTCCTGCCCTTGGTGACGCGTGGGGTCAAAGCGATTGGCAAACAAGCGGTGCGCAGTGGACTGCAAGTGGCCGGTGATGTCTTGGGGGGTACGGCACCCAAAGAATCCTTGAAACGGCGGGCCAAAGAAGCGGGAGGCGTCTTGGTGGCCAAAGCACAACGCACCGTTGGGAATAAAAGAGCTGCCCCACGGAGACCACGCACCAGTCGACGACCGACCCAGCGACGACGCACATCGAAGAAGACAAAGGATATCTTTTCTTAAAGATGGCTTTCATCCATGCCGAGTCGTGTCCTTCTACCAACAGTGAATTTGATTTATGGACCGTCCCAGCTACTCAGACCAGTGCCGAAGAGGGCCAGTGGGTGGAACATCTGCCCCTTTCCAGCATTACAGCCACAGGCCCCATTGAATTCACCATCACCAACGCAGATACGACCTACCTGGATTTAGCCCATACGTACCTATATGTGAAAGCTAAAATCACCAATAAAGATGGGACAGTCCTGAAAGCAGAGGCACCCGTGGGTCCAGTGAATCTCTGGCTTCATTCGCTATTCCAGCAAGTGGATATAGCCCTGAGTGATAAACTGGTGAGCGCCTCGACGAACACGTATCCGTATCGAGCCTACATCGAAACACTGTTATCCTACGGGCGTGACGCTAAAAAGTCGTATTTGACAGCCCCGTTGTTCTACCGAGATACCCCAGGCAACATGGAAGCGAGTCCTGATAATGCCGGCTATACGGAGAGAGTGAATGCCACAGCAGAGAGTCACTCGGTCGATATGATGGGACGTCTGCATGCGGACTTATTCATGCAGGACCGATACCTCTTGAATGGAGTACCTGTCAAAATACGACTAGTGCGCGCAACGCCTGCGTTTGCCTTGATGGCCCCGAATGAGGACCTCGAGTATAACATTGTCATCCAAGAGGCAAGTCTGTTTGTACGCAAAGTGAAAGCCAGCCCAGGTGTACAGTTGGGGCACATCAGAGCCTTGGAGAAAAAAACAGCCCAGTACCCGATTCGACGAGTACAGACCAAGGTCTTTTCCGTTCCTAAAGGCAATATGATTGTCAATCAAGAAAACCTGTTCCTGGGGGATTTGCCCAAGCGTTTAACCCTAGCCTGTGTGGAGAACGTGAGTTATAATGGGACTCTCTCGAGGAATCCGTTCAACCTAAAAGCGTTCAACATCAATTTCGTAGCCTTGCATGTGGATGGCCAACAGGTACCGGCACGCACCTTACAACCTAATTTCGGAACGGACAATTACATCCGGAGCTATCTGAACCTCTTCACAGCAACTGGCCAAATCACCCAAGACGAGGGAAATATGATCAGTCGAGACGATTTCGGCAGAGGGTACACATTGTTCTGTTTCGATCTGACTCCCACCTTAGACAACGATCATCAACTGAGACTCGTCAAGAAAGGCAACTTACGCTTGGAACTGCATTTCGGGACACCTTTACCGAAAACCATCAATGTGATCTGCTACGCCGAGTTTGACAACATCATTCAAATCGATAAAAGCCGTAACGTGCTGTGTGACTTCTCCACCTAACATGGATACAGACCAGATAACCACCGTGCTGGGGAATGACCCAGGGACACGTAGGGTCTTTCAAGGGGTGTTCGCCCGAGATGTGTTCCCATTAGACCGTGTGTATCCTGCTGCTTACGTCCTGAATACAGACCCGATGGATCGGCCCGGTGAACACTGGGTGGCCGTGTACTTGACAGAAGAGCAGGGCGAATACTTTGATCCGTACGGCCTACCACCCCACCATCCCGATTTAACAGATTTCACGGATCAAGGCACAGAGACGTGGTGTTGGAATACTAAAACGTTGCAAAGCCTGGACAGTATGGTGTGCGGACAATATTGCTTGTTTTACCTGTACCATCGATGCCGGGGAAGACCCTTATCTACCATCGTCCACATGTTTGACGAGTACCCCAAGGCCGAGGATCGAGATGTACTCGTCTGTGACTGGGCCGCCCATCATTTCAATGTACAAGTCCCGTTCTGGGCTTGAATTCTTTCAATGAACACACGCCCGCTGTTCTGGGCTTGAATTCTTTCAATGTACAAGCCCCTTGTTCTGGGCTTGAGTTTTCACGTGGTTGTTCTCACGTTGTTGTTGTTCACTGAATAAAAAATGAGATCTCACCAAAAAACCCTGTCTTGTGTGTTTTATTCATAATGCATCTGGAGATTCAGTCAAACTGAAATCAGTGGTGTAGGATGGGGCCAAAATGTAACCCATCAAGGTTAGAATGCAAGCGCACTATAGTAAAAATAGAGAAGCCCACAGACCAAGTACGTGTATTTGGTCTAGGTTTGGAGCGGGCATTTCATTGAAGTGCGTGTACACGGTGAGTGAAGAGACTCGTCCAACACGTATAGATTATGACTATAAGTTCTTTGTATTCTCCGAACCTTGCCGAAAGGGAGACCGTTTGACCTTGGAGGTGACCTTTGACCTTTTGATCCGCGCGTGCGCACTGCCGGTGATGACGCACACTTCCGGAGAACCCCCGCGCGCGCGCGCTGCGGCCAGGGCGGGCCAGGCCAGTGGAAAGGTCCCGGCGATTGAACATCCGGACGTCTAAGGACGTCTCTTTCAGTGCTCGGGATGTGACCCATCAATACCCAGCAACCCAACAGAGGTGTTAAGACCATGATATAACCTGCTCGGAACATGGTTAGTACGAATGATTCGGTGGTGGTGGTGGTGTTCAATTAAAAACTGCATGAAAACCCAAGTGAAGTTCGAATATTTATTAAGGTGAACAAGTGACCAAGAATGTATGTACAAGTATATAAGAACGTTGCAAACAAGAATTGAGGTGAACGTATGTATAGAGAGAAAGAAATCACAGTGGAGTATATAACAGTTCAACCGAGTCCTCGAACTGACGTATATCGAGTACTTATTCAAAAGAATGACAAACAAGTTCATGGTGTAATGTATATATATATAGAGAGTAATTTAGAGTCCAAATATGTATGTCCATTAGAAAAGTCCAGGTATAATATATGTTCACAAGTCCAGGTAAGTGGTACTGATGCCATCGGCCTGGACTTTCCGTTTCGGGTAGAAAAATGTGAAGGCATCTCGTTTCTGGATGTAGGTTCGCATCTGGTGGTCGACGACGCGGAATCCTCGGTTAGTGCCACTCGCACTGGTCTGGCTTTGGAGTACGTCCAGGTATAAGGCTTTGTCGATGGCGGGGTCACGCCGGTT
>JAVTVY010030327.1:0-12381 GCA_036873755.1 Hanleya hanleyi | reverse complement strand
TCAATAAACAAGGTTTCGGGAGCTGATCGTAAAGATCTTGAAGTTCATTTAGTCGGAGACTACCAGAAGAAGGTATGTACACTGTGCACAATGTGAAAACACAATTCAAGGTAATACGAACTGCTACAGCTTGTAAATCTGTCACTAAATCAACAGGACTGTGTAACACACCCATTTTAACCAATATTGAGGAACCGCCAGTAGCTTTTCCATTTTCGTCTAAAGCGTAGGAATGATAAGGTGTGTATTGGCGAAATTTAAATTTATCTTTATCTGCTTTCTTCAGAAAGGTCTCGTTGAGACAAAAGCTGATGGTTCATAATCTTGAGTTAATAATTGGAGTTCATTTAAATTTGGCCAAACTCCTCTGCAATTCCACTGAACGATAGTTGGTGGCTGAGCCATCTTCAGTCCGTATATAGAAATAAAACACAAAGCTGCCCAAGCCAAGATATATAAGGTTAGCTTAGCCATTATGTACGTTTTATTTTGATTAATTCTTTTTTAAATTTCTTTTCTTTTTTTCTTTCTCTCTTGTCTTTTTGATTTGCCTTCCTACAAACTTCTTTCTGTCTCTCTTGTCTCGACAAGTCCTTCGACCTTTGGTTCAAAGAAGTCTCACCTATTAGCGGGCGAGCGCTACACTCCTGATACTCCTCATCAGAAAGAATGAGTGTATCGCTGCTAGGAGTGGGAGTAGCATCGACCACCTCCGGCCCCCCGCTGATATCCATTTCATTCTCTTCATTCTTATTCGAGGTAGCTTCATTACTACCAGACTGCTGACTACTTTCTTTTTCTGTGAACTCCTTCATTACTTCCTCGTTGGGTGTAAAGTTTACATCTACACCGGATTGAATAGGATTGGTGAAGGAATCTGCAGACTGCACAAGAGCATCCTGACGCGAAACACTACCAGTATCCGGTAAATTGTCACCTTTCAATTCAACTTCCGGAGTTACTACTACATCAACACTTTCAGTTTGATCAGAAATCGACTTCTGATCACCTGGCTTCTGATCACCTGCCTTGACTTTTACATCATTCCAAACCTCACTCTCACTAACATCTTCATCATCGCAAACCTCACTATCATTGACATCTTCATCTTTCGAATTACAACCTTCATCCATCGCGTCATCGAGACACTCGTAGCGGTTTGGGGCTTTCTCATTGCTCTCGGCGGCAGCTATCTCCTGATGACGTTTGACAGGTTTGCCGTCAGGGCCTACAATCTTCCATATGCTTAGGTCTATAGCGCTAAGTCCTCTTCGGACTTCTGCGGGCGGAGCAGAGCGAGGACCAGAGGAACCACGCTTTCCGTCGTTAGTTTCGGTATCTCCAGAAACCTGTATGGCTTTTGGACAGGTTTTTTTAAAGTGTCCTTCCTGATGACAGATCAGGCATTTATTTTTCAAGGGACACTTCCAGTTCATGTGATCTTCTGAACCACAAGTATAACATGTTTTTACTTGACCGTTATACCATAGAGGAAGTCTCATACCTCCAATCAAAATAGAAGAAGGAAGATCACGCTTGAATTTCGTCATCCAAATTCTTCTAACTCCCGTTTCAAACTGTCTATCAAACGAGTAGAACTCCTTTTGTAAAGAAAGAACATCTCCATAAAACTCAAAAGCACTTTTGATCTCAGAATCTGGGAAATCGCATGGTCCTTTCATTTTTACCAGCAATTTCCCTGGATCAATTTCCTCAAAATAGCCAAATTGATCTCCAACGTGAATACCTTCCAGCACTAGGCGAGCTTTGGTATTCTCATTTGCTACTGTGAGGTTCCACAAGGTCTTTGATACCTGTACTAGACCTTTAAGAATTTTCGGTCCTGATCCAACAGTGTCTTTTAATGCGTGATATATATCAGCCGGATCTGCTCTCTCTAGACCGTGAAGTTTTAGGCTCAGTGACCTATTAAACTTGCTAAATGCCATAGTGAAAAAAAAAAAAAAAAAATCGAAGTCCACAAGGGAATCTTAATACAAACTACAAATAGTGACACACACAAACCTCAGTAGTGTGCCTCCCCGTAGAGTAAACATCGCCTACCCCCCTGAGGGAGCCCCACTCTGAAGGTAAATGTGAAAACTATACAACAATACACTCTCTCTGAACCTTGCCCCGGCCGAACAATAGCCCAGTTCTAAACCGGGCCCGTTGCTAGGTGATACCGAGGAACAGAAGAACAGAGAACAAAAGACTCGCTCAAACGTGTATTCTGAGGGCTAACCTCCAGCATACACTAATATGTACATGTATTTAACCCAGTTGATATACGCAGATATGTGTAAATCAACCTAAGCCAAACTGAACGAAAAACGAACCAACTATAAACTTTGTCAAGCCAACGAGGTAAATATATATACAGCAACAAAAATACGAAATATTTACAGACCTCGAACAAACAGAGGCGAGGGAGACAGAAAAAAACCCACCGACCCTCTCGGTCACAAAGACCGAAACGGTAGTAATGACGGGTCTCTGCCTTCCCAAACCAGGCCAAACTGACTAAGTCAGAAAACCGCCCTGAACAGCAAAAAACTGAGAAATAATCCTAAACTTTCACCACAGGTATTTGTCAAAAGTATTCACAAAATATATTACACAGAAATCAGAGCTAATATCAGCTGAAATACGCAGAAATAGACAAATTTCTCGGAGCGAAGTGAAAACACGTCCGACTCCCGATCTCTCTACATCCGGGCTCCTGCTCCGGATTGAAAACATTGAAACCAGCTCCCGCTGAATCGATCAAAATAGCAACGTCTCCCTGTAAATATGACCAAACGTTCTGATATATTCCGAAGACATTCAACTGATTTAGTAAATTTTCAGCAATAATCAAGATGTTGTTATCCATCTTGAGTTATTTCATAGATGTTTACATTGAACATTGAAATCTGTGAGGTTCGAGTTTCTATCATGGATTGAATCACACAAGCTGTCCACAAACACGGATTATTGTTGACACTATCCAGCGATGGTCACTTCAATACTTTCCTACTCACTTGTCCTAAATAACGTGTCAGAATGGGGTCCCCATATGTAAGACGTCGATTCTCGTGATATTATGAGTTGTCTCACTTTTAAGAGAGTGGGCTAGCTTGCGATTGCATATGACCACATAAGTAGAGTGACGTCGCCAGTTCCGATCCAGTGTCAGTTCCGATCCACTTCCCAAAATATTGCACCATGTCATAACCATGATCACACGAAATTTGGCGTTTTTAAGCAAGTTCATCAACCTCGCAATCACGGTTAAATTATATTATGCATTCACTGGTTTTGTTAGGAGACAGCTTTGCAGACCCACTCCATATACACACGACTACAACGGCCTAAGTACAAACACCATGACTGGCCGTTGGTCCAAAACCGTGTCGTCTGCCCGCGCTTGGAAAAAGTTTTGATGTTTTTTTTCTCACATATAATTATCGTATGGCACTATGTATCTGTCATAAATATATTTACTGGGTTGTCTCTCTAAAGGCTACCTGCCCTATTGTTGACATCAACTGACGGACCCAGTTCAGAACCACCATCATCCATGGATGGCCAGCTGGATCGTACCATATGGCCTGAAAATGTCTTGCGAACGCAGCGCTCACTGCGTAAAATCGTATCTCGAGTGCTGATTAGCATTTCTTCTCTTTAATCTGCCATTCAGAGGTAAAATAAGTAAAAGTACCGTTGATTTATCATCATTTTCGAGTGAGTATACGCTTATTAGCCATCGGATTGAAATCAGTGTCCAATATATCATGCCAATATGATCAGCTCGACCATATATCTAGCACCCCAACCCGCATTCTTTAACGTCAAATGTTCACTTATGAGATGAAGACATTCAAAACGAAATATCCAGCTAGAACCCTATTTTGGCGGAAAAGTTATCATGTTGACGATTACATTCGTTTATATCTGGGTCAAAGGTCAATGCCAAAACAAAGCTGGATCGGAACTGGCGACAGTGGGTCGGAACTGACACCTCTCATTAAGAAATGTAATTTTATTTTCCCTGCAGTTCAATTTATACCCAGCTAAGTTAGTTTGTTAATAAAGGCTATGGACAATTGTACGGCGATCAAGATAATGAATATGCCCATCAAACCATTTCCTTATGAAACAGATGCAAATTTCACTTTGGTGGGTCGGAACTGGCGCCTCGTCTGTACTTTTCCCAACCAAGTAACTCAGCCAAACACATGTCATATGGATATTAGATAAACTTTATTAAATCTTATCCTTGGAATAGCTCAGGATAGTAACATCTGTCGAAGACAACTACGAGAGAGAGAGAGAGAAAGAGGGAGACTAAATTAAGGTTTAACAACAATATTTCAGCTATATAGGGACGATCAAACAAAATTCTAAGTATTCAAGTTAATAGCTTAGTAATCCAACACATTAAAGCATACACACATTGAAACTTATGCAAGAAACCGGTTAATTTCAAATAACCTAAGATACAGTCTTCTTTCACCCGACTAAAAAGATCTTCTAAAGTAGCTGCTCGATGAAAAGAATCTCTTACAATCTTAAAATCTATACAGTCGATAAGACTATGTTTCACTGTGAGATCTTGGTGGCATGGAATACACCTTACGACTGGCTCTTTTTCAGTAAATGATTGTGAGTTAATCGTGTATGGCCGATTCTACATCACCTGATCATGGCTTGATCGAAACGTTTCTGGCTGTTCAGATGAGTATAGCCTACAGATCTTTTTGAACTCATGAAGTTTGTTATTATTCACAGCATCCCAGAAAGATTGAAACAGCTTTCTCACGTAAGTACAGATAGAGGGTCTGAAATCGCTATATGGGATTCCATCAGGATCAACCTCATTATCTAGGGCTGCCTTAGCCATTTTACCAACCTCAGTATTACCTTTGATGCCAACGTGACTGGGCAACCAACAAAACACAATATCAATCTGTTGATCAAATCTACATATAAATCATATAATTGTAGAATATTCAAGATGGTGGGATGAGTTGAAGTAATCACTGCGCAGCATTTTCAACATCTATACAGTGATCCTGCCGGGAATAGTTAGCAGCCAGGATACATAACCAACACATGTACCAGATTGAACATACAGATTTAGTCAGCCTATAGGCGTGTCCAATCTCTCCAGGTATTCCTTCTTCGTACAGACTTCCATGTGATCAGCTGAACCGAAGCGGCCCTGAATACGAACGAGGGGCACATCTCCTCGAGCAAGATTACGTTCGTACAATAGCAAAAATCTACGCATAGTTCTTGAAATTGAATCCCACGAACAGACCTGTATTTCGACAGCTTGATTCGGCGTTATTTCTAGTCCCACCTTTATCCAAATCACGTCTGAGCTGTCGCTCACCTCCGCTTATCGACGTTCATAATGTTAGACCGCGGTTCGCAGTTCGTTATTCGGGACCAGTCATTCAGCGACTCATAACAGCGCCCCTAGCAGCGCCCCCTGGCGTCAGATTTGAGATATGAATATGCAAAGATATAGAGCATGACATTCTCTGTTGCTATGCAGTGTTTGAAGTTCAAAGTACTCATAATTAAAAAAAATACAGATTTCCATATCTGAAGAAATAATTGCTGGTCTCCTCGAATAATGAACTGCGAACTGCGAACTAACTTTATGAACGTGCTTATCGGATATGACCATGTGAACACATGTTACAACTTTGGAATATTATTATTATCGTTTTCTATTTGCCAGAGAATAAACTTGAAATGCAACCAAAGATTGAGTAATCAGCATGCACATGCCATTACAGAGTAAGGTAATATTTGCACCAAACTTATCTTCGAAAGCAGAAATCGGGTGGCCCACTTTGAGAAAGATTGACATGCTCATGTATTATATCAAAATTTATCTTTCATAAAGACTGAAATCCGCGTCTGGTTGTGGAAATGAGGATTACGAGTAAGGCATGGTCAAAACAGTATTCCGCTGACTGACGGATATTTTATTCGCCTCGCTTGGTGCTAATCACTGTCGCATGCTGGCTATTAGTATTAAACAGATCACTTGACTTTCCCGGGACAGATTATTGGAGCGGAGATCACAGATCTGAGCCAGTGAGACTTCGACATAGTAATAAAATATTATAAAAGCCGAGAAATGTTTGTAGGAAAACTGGAGGAAAAAACATTTATTTCCTTGGTGGAAACTGGCATTGTCTCCAGAGCATACGCTGACCAGATCTGATATGAATCAACCAATTGCGAACTTCAAAAACAGGCTATAGCTGTCAGTGGAAAGGGAATACGGGTTTCAAGGATACTCGCATTTTATTCGAAATGGAGGAAGTAGGCAAACCCATCAGTTTATTCAATCTAGATTCATCTACTCTGTGTTGGACCTTGGAGAACACTGCATTACATCAAATATGGTAACCATGTACCAATGTCACGGATGTATATCTAGTTCTCTGAAAATCTTCAGCAAGAAGTACTGGTGTTAAATGGTTTGAGCACCTTCTGCGTCAGCTCCCCTCAACGAAGGACTTTCACTTCAAGCCTACCAGCCATACTTCAATAGAGTGGTTTCTGTTCGTTGAGGGCTTTTGTCTGACACTCCGCTAATGGTTCCGTCTACATAATGACCTTGTTCCGTCAGACGAATCGGAAAGAAACCACTTTTAATTGTGACCCAGACAGCGGGTAATTCCAAGTTTATTCTCCCAGTTGAGATAACCTGCATCGGTTGATATTAGAGACAGTATTGCCTCCTATTCCTCGATAACCAAAGACTGGAGTGAACATGCATCATTCTAACTGAAGTGCAGTACATTGTCTGGAGATGGGCGGCGCCGACCTGGTTTCTGGAAATTGCCTACCTTGCAGATGTAATCTTGTCCAGACGGATATATAATCAATGTATTTATTCCGATCATTCAGTGGAAATTCCACATATTCAACCAGTTAATGTGTTTTCAGGCGCAATTGATCTCTAGTGCTTGCTCATCCGCTGAGTGAGAACGCTTCAGGTCAGTACTAGATCACCTGAAAAAATGTGACTTGATAAAATAGAATAATTTAGAGGCTATAGATATTCAAAATAGTGAATATTGTGACGAATAGATTATATGTATGATGATGATGTATGGGGTCATAGAAAGGGGGGAGAGTGATGAAACTGATGTTGTTGCTGTCATTTTTACAGTATATTTCGATGTTAATGTTTCACACTTACTTGAGTCCTGTTTGAAATAATTATCTATCACTCTGCGTTGTTTACCTTATTGCTGTCGGGTCATCATAGTTATTTATTCTCTCGTAAATATCCATTCACTGTATAAATTTCAACCGGCAACTTCGCGTAGCCTGCCATGGTTTTGCCTAATATCAAAGCGAGGCTGTATATCCTGTACTCGATGTTTTTGTTGAAATATTACTTATTTGTACTACTTTTGTGATAAATAACTGTATATATATATTTTGTGTCATAAACATACAATTATCTGATCAAACTTATTAACATGTTCTTTGTATTTCATTCATAATTAGCTGTAAGCTGTCGGCAAGGTTCCAGGCTATCGTGGAGTATTTTCCGATAGGTGGCGCTTAAGTCACACGCCCGCGAAAGTATAAATTCGAGAGCACAAGCAAGATTCGTCACTTCGGTCATTTGTTCTCGAAGTCATAGCGGCACAGCTTGCTGTGAGTACCGCAATTAACGTTACCAGAAAGCTCCAGCAACCTTGAATTACCAACAGGTAATTGGATTTAACATATGGGAATAATAAACAGTAATATACGGGTTGCATATGCATGCGTGAAATAACCCAGGATCTGAAGTGGGGGTAAAACTAACCCAGGTTCTGAAGTCGGGGTGATCAACCCAGGATATAAAATCGGGGTAAAGGATCGTTGTATACATTGGTATTCATTTACTAGTCATGTGGCTAAAATGTTTATCTCTGTAAATATAATGATGAATTGATCCACTATAAATATCCAGACAAGGGAAATATGGATAATATTATTCAGCCCCGGATACTAGTGCCACATTATAAACCAGTGTGAATCTATAGATCTAGATATCAGTGATATTGGGAGACGACCCCCAACTATTAATTTGGAAATAAATGAATGAAACTCGGGGTATCGTTACCACCCGTGGATTTAAAAGCCGGGGTGCACTGCTTGGGAAAAGAATACTGTCACGCAGTACTTGACTTATGTTAAGGTGTGAAGTTATACCGATTACCTCAGTGTACGCCGTGAAGAATACGGGTTCCGATTCAACACAAAGGTAATATTACTTGGTAGTCAACACCCGTGGATTAAAAGCCGGTGTGCACTGCTTGGGAAAAGAATACTGTCACGCAGTACTTGACTGATGTCAAGGTGTGAAGGTATACTGATTACCTCAGTGTACGTCGTGAAGAATACGGGTTCCGGTTCAATAAAACGTAATATTACACAGGTTACACCCATAAAATACAACCAGGGGTCCAACGAGCGTAATATCTGACACTGTTTCAGGGAATGTTTATTCTAGATCTAGCATCTACACGTCGGTAAACACGGGATATCACACAAAGAGATTTCTGGAATTATATCTTTATTACCATATCACACAGACAGAATACACATTTTCCCAGTATCACCCAGAAACGATTCACCGGGTATATAAATACAGCGCTCTCATCCGAAGCTAACAGTCGGCGTACTTGGGCAGAATTGACATCTCTCGTTACCTTGAAAGGAGGAATGCCAGGAGGAGTTGTTTCCCCTGATGTGTTGATAAATAAACAAGAAACGGTACTCGGGTAATCATCTCCGGGTATATTTCGTAAATTCTACCTCAGTCGTATAGAGGAAATTAGTAGAATATAAACAACAAACACATATACTCATGAGAGCCTGCTACCTTTAATATTTGATGATTTATTAAATAAATTAAACTATCAATATCACCTGAAACTTAAGGTAATTCTAGAAGTATTAATATAATACTCTGTAAATATATTGAATAAAACATTGTTATTGTTTGATATTTCAATAATGCAGTTTCCTTTATTCATTGATGAGTATCTGGTAAGTGTACATTCCGGTTAAAAACCGGTGGTGTCAGAACTGATTACATTACGGGTAAGTGGTATAAAAATATATCAGTTGCCATCCTGACCGATTGACTGTGTATTTCTCTACGGGGTATTGAAGTACCGGTTGACCGTAACATTTTTGGTGCCTAGGAAGTGGATTTCAAAATATACCTTGAATCCAGAGATACGTACCCGGCCCGGATATTTACAAGATATCTACCCTGCTCGGAAATTGATGATATATCTGAATTCAGGGTTACGGGCAAATACCAGATAACATGGATATTTCAGATGTTTTCAAAACACCTGGTCCCAGACGGAGTAGACGGGGGACAAAATCTGGCACATTTTCAACTGAAGAAGATACAGCAAGTGAATCTGAAAATGCTGGAATACATGCCCCACCAATTTCCAGAGAGGGTGTACATGATACCCCAAATTTAAACGGGATGACAGAGAAAAGCGCCTGTTATTCTATTGGAGATACATTGGAAGCAGATAAGTCTATGGGTAATCTAAGGAAAGAGGTATCGGACATTGTCGGAGATATACTCCGAGGAACAATGCAAGACGTTGCATCTATGATAAAAGGAACAGTCACAGAAGCTATTTCCAGCGTTAATAAATTACCCCAAGATTCACTACCCCCTGTTTGCAGTCAGGGTGAGTTATCCGATACGCTCAACAGATCAGCTTCTAGAAATAAACTAAGAAGATACAACAGAGGTACAGAAATTCGACGTTCTGAAAGCAGAAAGAGGATTAATTCACCTGTGAATAACAATAGCTCCAGCAGCGATAATAACGACTCGGATGACAGTAAAACTACACACAGTAGTAAGCAACGTACCAGATGGCTTGGTTTACCCAGACAATCAAGCGCAAAACTTCCTTCTTTTACGGGAGCGGAAAAATGGGAAGTATGGTACAACAGATTCAGGGACGTGGCCAGGATTAGGGGTTGGTCTCAGGATGAAAAATTGGCAGAGCTGTTACCCAGATTACAGGGTAAGGCCGGTGAGTTCGTTTATGGCCAACTTTCCAGAGAAATACGGGGTACGTATGATTCACTAGTAAGTGAATTGGGGCACCGATATCGAAGAGTGGAAACCCCTAAAACATTTGGAGCAGCTTTCAGTAACAGAAGCCAGAAGAACGGGGAGAAAGTGGAGGATTATGCCGCAGAATTAAAGCGGTTATATGATAAGGCATACGCCAATCGGGATCATACAACCAGGCACGAGGATCTGCTCCGGAGATTTCTTGACGGACTTCACGACGAGAATGCCCGGTTTCATGTGGAATACGTGAAAGAACCCAAGGACATTGATGAAGCCGTTTATGAAGTAGTTAACTTCTTGGAAACTCAGAGAAGAAGTGGGGGTAATACAAAGAGACCCGCCCGCTCGGCGAAATATGGAACGGATGATCAAGAAATAACTGACGATGTTTGTGTGCAGTCAGATACGCGTATCAAACAGACCACACCTGGCAATGGTGGGAAATCTAATACCCAGAAAGGCGGAAATAAGAAATTTAACAGTGCTGGTAAGCAGTCCAATACCGAGGAAATGACCAGCCAGGTTAAAGGATTACGGGCTGAACTGAAAGCAATGATGGGTTCTCTGACGAAAAGAGTAGAGAAAATTGAACAGCGCCCACGTGTCAATTTTACCCAGAGAAATTTTCCTCGGCAGACCAGTCCCAACATGAATCACGGGAATATATCCGAACCACCCAGAGCACAATTCACGGGTTGTTTCCTTTGTAATGGAAATCACTTTGCCAGAGATTGTGAGAACTACCCCAGGGCACAGCTGAATCCAAGATCTCAGGCATTTATTCCTCGATCAGGATATAACAGTTTCAATAAAAACTACTCAGGGACAAATGAATAGTAACAATACGACTCAACAAGCAAACTGCAAGGGATCGGCTCAATAGGCCGAGGGACGGTCCCTCATCTCAATGGCCAGCTCAAATTTCTTCAGAAAGTGACACCACATTTATACACCATAATATTTCTGGAAATTATCCCGAATCAATCAGACGAGAAATCCCGAGATATGATGGAGTATATATTCAGGGAACTTTGAATGATACAGATGTCACATACACAGTTGATACAGGAGCAACACGAACTATTGTTTCCGACAGGGTATTTTCACAGATTCCTGATGTTCGGCGTCCTGAATTAAGGAAAGTGGGAAAAGGCATTATATCCTGTGCAGATGGAAGAACCCTGAAATACACAGGGAAAGGAATTTTTGATATTTCCTTGGGACCCCTGACTTTGAAACAAGAATTGGTCATTGCAGATATTGAAGACGAAATTCTGTTGGGAACTGATATTTTACAGAAAGGAAAGTGAAGACAAAATGATTTTGAATAAGGTGATTATACCCCTTAAACAGATCCCGATGCCTAAAATCAGAAGAGTAGTGACCACTACTGACGTTAATATCCCGGGGATGAGTGAAATGATAATTGATGTAATTGTCAACAAAATTGATGGGGAAGACTGCGAAACAGAGCTCTTAATAGAAGGTTCACCGAATTTCACTGAGAAACACTCGCTTGTAGTAGCACCGTGCTTTGTTGATGTAAGGAGTGGCAGTAAAACCAGGGTCCGAGTAATTAACCCATTTTCAGAATCAACGGTTATTAAACACAAAACGTGTCTCGGATATGCCGAATCCGTGTATCCGGATATTCAGGTTCTTCTGGATAAGGAAAATGATACAGGAGAAGACAATTTTGGCACGATTCGCAGAATCCAACTGGTTAACCCTGTACTCAATGTTACACGTCAAGCATCAGATGTACCCCGATCCAAGAGTAGTGGAAAAATGAACGTCCCGACATACCTCAAAGATTTGTACATAGAGACAGCACATGGACTGGAACCTTCCAAACAGGATGTCATCGCTGATGTACTTAGGGAGTATGGAGAAGTATTTTCCAAAGATGAATATGACGTAGGATGTACAGATTTGGTGGAACATTCCATTGATACGGGTGATGCGAAACCTATCAAACAGCCACCGAGAAGGCTACCCATTGCATTTGCCGGAGAAGATAAAAAGGCACTAGAAAACTTACAGAAACAGGGATCAATCAGACCATCAACATCACCCATAGTGCTGGTCAGGAAGAAGTGTGGCTCTATAAGGCCATGCATAGATTTTCGTCGCCTCAACTTGGTGACCCGTAAAGATGCTTTTCCACTGCCCAGAATCCAAGATTGTCTTGATGCCATAGAAGGAGCAACATGGTTCTCTACCCTAGATCTCACCTCGGCATATAATCA